>APFE031497393.1:6262-46752 GCA_000404065.3 Pinus taeda
GTGTTTAACCTATTTGGAGGTGCAGTTAGTTGGATGAGTAAGAAACAATGTAGTGGCACTAGAAACTATAGAGACAGAATACATGGTAGCCACTCATGCAAGCAAGGAAGCAGTTTGGTTGCAGAGATTGTGTTCAAGTATGGGGTTAGTACAGGGAGCTATAAGGATAGACTGTGATAGCCAAAGTGCAATTTTCTTGGCAAAGAACCCTGCTTATCATTCAAAGACAAAGCACATTGATGTTCAGTATCACTTTGTGAGGGATATGATAGAAGACAAAAAGGTGTTGCTGGTAAAGGTGGACACTTTGAAGAATATTATAGATGCATTGACAAGATCTGTGAGCTCTGAGAAGTTCTCTTGGTGTAGGGAAACAATGGGCGTTTCATGGCTGGAAAAATGACTAAGCTCTCCTGTGGCCCCTTGTGGAAAGAAAACAACAAGTGGGAGATTGTTGGGTTGTGTTATATTCTTTCCCTTACTAACCTGCGTAGTGAATCAGGGGGGTGGAGCTCCCCCTTCGTTGTGTCGATTGCACAGCGGTGGGTATCCCCCCTCTACGGGGTCCAGGGCAGCGCCCCGGGAAATTTTTTTTTTGGACCCTATGTTAGGTTGGGCGAACCTACCTATGGTTTTCGGTCCATGGTTTTGGATGCGATGGTTTTCGGTCCATGGTATTGGATGATTCAACATGTATAAATATGTATTGTAACATTGAAAGGAATATAATGAAAAAAATCAAGCTGGTAGTCCCGATTTTGGGATCCAGGGGAAATCTTTGTGGATATGTGTTTTATGTGTTATGCTCTCGCATTGTTTATTTTCTTTGTTTTAGAATTCGTACGCAGGTAATTTCTGTACAGGGTTAAAACCTACACATTGAAGCCATCAGGGTCAGGAGCTTTCCCATTTTGCATCTCATTGATAACTTCGCTAACCTCCTCTTTAGACACTGGCTTGTTAAGATTGTTATTGTCTTCCCTCATTACAAGCTTAGGAATGAACTTGCTGAATTTGTTAATGAAAAGAGATTTGTCGACGAGAGGATCCTCTGCTATTCTAAGGAAGTGTTGGACTAGGACAGATTCCATTTCTTTGTGAAAGAAGAGCTCTTTCCCTTGAGAACCTTTAAGTTTTGAAATTCTGTTATGAGATCTGTGATCCAAGGTTGATCTATGAAAAAACTTCATGTTTCTTTCTCCTTCTCTAATCCACTGCACCCTCGATTTATGTCTCTAGAAAATCTCCTATTGCATGCACCAATCGTCCCATTCGTTCTGAAAAGAGTCAGCTTGAATTTTCCGTTCCTCAGTAAAACGTTCTGAGATGATGATCTGATTAATCTCTTGGAGCTTCTGCTCAACTTCTCTTTTGGCTTTAAAAATATTACCAAACTCTTTTTTGTTCCAATCTTTAAGCCTATATTTGATGTGTTTAAGTCTCTACCGCAACATGAACATTTTAGTGCCTTGAACAGGCATATCTTTCACCCACCATTTGTTAATATTGTTGGTGAAGTCAAGGTGAGAGAGCCAAACATTTTCAAACCTAAAAGGTCTGTTCCTTGGTGTACCCATGAAAGTAGCTTAAAGCTGGATAGGCCAGTGGTCCAAGCCTCCGAAGGGAAGGATTAAAGCTGACATATCAAGGCCTGTGAGAAGTATGTCCTCTGAGATTATGAATCTAACTAGTTTAGAGGTGACTTGGGAAGCCCCTCCCCTCTTATTATTCCAAGTAAAAGTGGCATTTACTGTTTTGGTGTCTACTATCCCCATGTTATTCATGAAGTTCTGGAAGGCAATGTAGTCTCTTCTTAGTTTTCTGCTATTGCCTTTTTTCTCTGTAAGAGATATGATCATATTGAAATCCCCAGCTAGAATCCAGGGCATATCAGGATATCTCTCTCTCATCTTCTCAAAGGAGGTAAGTAGCTTAAGTTTGTCTTCTAGTTTTTGAGGATCGTAGACGTTAGTGATCATGTAGATCTCCTTATCACCAAAAGGTTGAATCACCAGTGATAGATAGTTCCTATAAGCTTTGGCATCCAGGATTCCAAGTTTTTGAGGATCCCATAGAGTAAGAATCCCACCCACCGAGTTATCCGCTTTAACCTCTAGATACTCATACTTTATTAACCATTTGTTGTGTATCTCTCCGATCTTGTCCATCGAACATTTTGTTTTCTGAATAAAAACCATATCTGATTTTTCTTCTTTCATTCTACTGCTAAGAGTTATCTGTTTCCATTTACTTCCTAGACCCCTAATGTTCCAGGTTGTAAGCTTCATTAATAAAGGTTTGTAAAGGAGTAATTAGTAAGATCCCTCATCTTACCTGAGTTAATCATAAGTTTCCCACATTCAATTAGCAACTCATTTTGTGTTTTTCTTCCTCTTCCTACCCGAGTTCTTGGAAGAATGCATCGGTGTATCCTCCATCGTTTTCACTCCCATATTATCCTAGCTATCCTGGTTTCTTTTGACTCCATAACAATTTGTTTGTGATGTCTAGAGGATGAGCTGTTGAACCTTGTCAAACTCCTCTTTTGGCAGAGAGTCTACCCCTTTGGTGGTTCCCTGCTCCAGAAACTTTTCTAGATCTAAATTCTCCCTCTCTAGGATCTCTTGTAGTTCATGGTCTTCCATTCCAGCCTTAGTTGGGGTCATCTCATGGTCTCTATTGAGCTCCATAATGCTCAGCATATCATCCTTTTGTTTGTTGTTTTCTGGTATATCCTCCATATTAGTATCCCTTTCTTTCTCAGTGGGAATATTCTTCGATTCTTGGTTTGTCCCGTTGTTTTTGACTTCTTCTTCTAAGATCTTGAAACTATTGTGACTCAGTTGTCCATCTTCATTAATTTTCTTTTGGTACCGCTTGCCTCCTTTCCCTTTACCCCCAATCTTAGTAAAACCTTCGGGATCCTTGCCTGTAGTGGCTTTCGTATCGCTCTCCAACTTGTTCAATGGGCAGTCCCTGTATAGGTGCCCGTGTTCATGGCACTTACGACACCTAAATGGGATGTGTTCATAGTCCACCGCCTGCACCCATTCCTTGTCATACACTTCTAAAATGATTTCACCCGGAAATGCCCCAGATAAGTCCATTTCCACAAATATCCAGGCAAAGGAAGTGTATTTTCCTCTTAGAGTAGCATTTGAGATCTTTATAAAATGCCCTAGCTTGTTGCTGGTAGCCTTTAGAGACTCTGGCAACCAATAATCTAAAGGAAGGGAATAGAGTCTTATCTGTACTGGCACTGAGGTGAAAATTTCTCGTTCTGGGACAAAGTTCATTACCCATGGTCTCATATAAAGGCCTGCAGAAGCGTAAAAATAATGTCCTCCCTCGAACACTCTATCTTTATCCTCTAAGCTTTTGAACACCACCGTGAGGAAGCCCTTGGACCCAAGGTGAAGGTCAATTTTCCCCTTTGGTTTCTGGTGGTTCCTTATCCATGCTTGCAAAGCCTCCTCCGTTAGCCAAATCCCCATAAATTTACAGATAACAACATATTCTGACATGTGGTCTCTGTGTACCTACAGTGCTGGGTCACTTAAAATGACTCGAGGAATAGTAGTCGACTTGGGTTTATAGACCCCTGATGTAATCATAGGAGCACCTTCCAGACTACTAACCTCTATCCTCTTCTCCTTACTAGCTTCCTCATGATTCTCTTCTTGTCCTTGAGGTTTCATAGTTTCCAATTGTTCTGTATTCTTAGCCTCTGTTACCACCTCCATTGGTTTCTTAAAGCGATGCGATCCAACTCCCTTGCTTCTATCTGCAACCACTTGACTGTAGGAGGGAGTTGGTCTCCCTCATCCATGCCCCGCCATGGTGCCTAGCGACAAAACCATGATATGCTTCAATCTCTCCTCCCCCCATTTATATATCGTTAATTAATACTTCAATACATATGAAATACTTGTCATTAAAAAAATAATAATTTTAAAAACTTGACAAAAAAATATACATTTTTCATATAGATAATTAAAAAATACGTATTTTGGGGCATTTTCGTTAAATATGACATGTTAAATAATTTTTTTCTTCGAATATATATATTATATTAATATATATATATATTATTAATATATATATATATATATATTATATATATATATTTATTCACTTGGATAACTCAAATAAGCAATGGCTGTGGAAATGAAGTCTCACCGAACCAGAGGTCTTGGGTTCAAATTGTGCTATCCCCCCCCGATCGGGGGGATAAGTTGACATGGTGAAGATGTATCCTACCAAGCTTATATTCAAAAAAAGTTATTTAAGATAAAATTTTAAATAAAAATAACAAAAAAAAGAACTACACATCAAAAAAAAAATAAAAATAAAAAAAAATAAAAATCTTAAAACAAAATCAGAAACTAAAAAAAAGTAACAATACAATAAAATAAATTTTTTTAGTCAAGTCCCACTAGCACAACCCGTTGAGGATGGGCCTTGTTAGTAAGACGACCCAGGATCAAGACTCATGAGGGGTGGTTGTACCTTGTGCTAGGGGGAGGAAACATGCTAAAAAATCCTGCTAGCTAAGAGCTGGTGTGGCTGAGGCTGAGTGCGATCCTTGGGTGACTTTGATGACTTAGATGCCCTTGGGTCGCGACTCCTCATGCACAAGTCAAGCCTGGAGGATCACTTACAAACTTGACAAAAAAATCATGAAAAAAAGAATTAAAATTAAAAAATTAAAAAACCAAATGATTTTTTTTTTTTGTATAAGATTTTAAAAAAATAAATTTAAAAAAATTAAAAAAAAATTAAAAAAACATTTAATAATTTTTAATTGTTTTTTATTTTATTTTTATTTTTGATTTTTTGTTTTGTCAAGTTGTTTGTGATCCTCAACACTTGACCTGTGGCTTGAGAAGCCACAACCAAGGAGCATCTAATGCGTCAAAGCCACCCGGGGATCACATCCGACTTGAGCCACCCTAGCCCTAAGCTAACTGGATTTTCTAGCATGTCTCCTCCCCCTAGCACATGGCACAACCACCCCCCGTGAGGATTGATCCTGGGTCGCCTTGCTAACAAGACCCATCCTCAACCGATTGTGCTAGTGAGACTTGACTTGGAATACTTATTATTATTTTATTTTTTGGTTTAAATTTAAAATTTTATAATTATATTTATTTTTTTAAAAAAAAATAGTTTTAATTTATAATTTTTAATTATTCAATTTATGTATTAATTATTTGTTAGGTGTTTTTTTAATTATTTTTTGAAATATTTTCTTCTCCTCTATCTCACACACACACATACACATTATATTGTTTAAAATTTTATTTTTAATAAGTTAATTTCTTCTTTTTTTACATTTTTTTTTAAATTTGATTTTAATTAATTAATTAATTTTAATTATTATAATTATTATTATTATTTATTTTTTAATGTTTGATTTGATTTGTTTTGTTTTTTGTTTTTTTGGGTCAACACGAGTTGTATTTAGTGCAACTTTTTGGACTTTACAGTGCTAGAATCTGGTGGAAAACTTTAAGGTGAAATCTTGATTTGTATTATTTAAACTGGTTTTTGACTGTACATATGGATTCAACACCCTAAAAAAGCCCTAGGGCACTTCAATTGTGCATGGGTTAGGCATCAAGCTTGTGATTTCAATAAATTCTTGCAGGATATTAGAGAAATTAGATCAGAAAAACCCATTGGAAAAGCTTCCAAAAAGTCACACTATAAAAAACAACTTGAGTTTTTTTTTTTTTTTTTTTTTAATGTTTAGTATATATTTTTATTTACTTGTTATTATTTTTTAGTTTTTTTTTTATTATAGTTCTTTCAATGTTTTAATTTTTGTTTGTTTTGTATTTTTCATTTTCATTTATTTATTATTATTATTATTTTTGCAGCGCTCGTGTCAATCCTCGACTAGCAACCCGATCCCATTATGTGATAATTTGATAGTTGATTTTATTTTTTTCGTTATAATGGTTCAAGTTTGCCTACACAATGTATCAATTTCATGGTTGGTTTTTAAGTTTTCATTGCAATGAGTTGAGTTTGTACACACTGCGTGTCATCTTGATGGTTGATTTTGAAATTTTTGTTTTAATGTGTCAAGTTGTATTAGGCAAAGATTTCAAAATGACTATACTTTTAGCATTTAAAAAAAATTACGCTTGGCATAGTGACTTTCTCATTCAGGTGTTCATTTTTAAAGTTTTTTTAGTCATATACATTTTCCATAATGCCATGGTTGAAATATGTTGAAAACTTAAATTTTTCAGTAGTAATGATCTTTGGTTTTAATTCCATGGTTGAAAAATTGTCAAAATTTTATGGTTTTTTCTGAATCATGATATTTTATGTTATGCTATGGTTGAAAACAATTATAAGTATTTTATCTTTAACACCATGGCTGAAAATTGTTGGAATTTAAGGCTTTTAAGATATGTGATATTTTATCTTTAATTCCATGCCTGGAAATCGTTGGAATTTTAAGGTTTTATAGAGTCATGATATATTATCTATAACGGCATTACTAAAAAATGTTGAAAATTTACCCCGAAAAAAAAAGACAATATTCTAGCATCAACATTTTTTGTTTTCAGGGTGTTTTTTACACAAAAAATGGTTTTCACTGCCATTTTTAAAAAATGTTGAAAGCTTTCGTTTGATTTTTCATGTTTTTTGGGGTTTGTTTTGGCTCTAGTTCTTGTTTTGAGGATTTGATTGGATTTGATGTTACTAATAATCCTAAGTTCAATTGCATAATCCACCAAATGCTCAATACAATTACCAGAAATAGGTTCATTATTATGGAAGTATGTAAAACATATTATGTCTTCATGTGTATTAGTATGAAAGGATTCATAACTATGCGATGACCATGAAGCAAAACCTGTATCTAAATCATATTCTATTTCAAAATTACGACCAATGGTTAATTTCTCATCATCATACACATCGTATATAGACGACCTAGAATAATCAACATAAAGGTTAAATGGATTGATATTACAACTATTGAAAACAATGTCACATACCTGTTCGTTTGTTTGAGAAAGGTCTTCTAGAGTCAATGATTGATTTGCACAATCATGAATGTATATTTATGATGTGGTTGTAGACATAATTCCTTCCTTAACAATGAAAACTTCACAAACTTTATGAGTATAATGATCATGGAAATGTAATAATGAAAAATAAGATTCAACAAGAGTCATATGGTTAGGTTCTTTAGGGTTATCTTGGTAGTCAAAACTAGATATATTTCACTACTCAGTTAAAAATTTAGAGAGTACACATATTTCATTAGAATCCTTAGATTCACCTTGTCGACATACAAATTGATCATTATCATAAGAATTGATTTCTTGAAACCCTAAGTTAGATTTACTACAATGCTCATTCAAATGGAAACAATTTTCAAGAAGCAATTTAGAGGGATATATAATTCGATAATGTTCATAAAAATTTGGATGAAAATCCTGTAAATATGAAATACCACTAGGAGGAAGCCTCCTATACCATTGTCATGTGTTACCCTCCTATGACATCATGAACAATTTCATGAGTGCATCCTCATGGTAAACCCTAATCTTTGGAATGCGTCCATGGAACTCAATGAGGTGTTGAACCAGATCATCATCTTCATCCTCACAAAAGCGGGGTAGTTAGGTACCCCACACATCTATCTCTGGCATTTCATTTGGAAAACCTAGTATATTACAGAAATTAAGCGGAACAAATCATTTAGAAACAAAGCCAGAAAGAAATAAATTTAAGCAACCTGTTAGGAGTCGATAGGTGAATAGTTAAAACAAGAAATATTTGCCTGAAACTCTTATGACGCATGTAACTGTAACCATGTCCACCAATGAGTCACACACTTTACAATTAATTCAATTAACAGGAAAGTGAATTATGGACACTTCGTTCCCCGACAACAATGCCAAAAGAATGTTGGTTCCCATATCATTCTGGTTACTAAGAAAAACCCAAGAACACATTCACTGAGGATCATAGATCCTCCTGCTTCAGGTGAAAAGGGATAGCCTCCCTTCACCTCAGGGGGTATTCCTTGTACTTAGTATAATTATAAATCTTTTCCATTTTATGAAATAGATAAGGCCATGTTAATGATTTGAAAGTGCGTTGGTAAAATAAAGGGTGGTTAAGATTTGGGGAAGGGAACTTATAATAAATAAAAATATCAAAAATTACAATTCAAACCTTAAGTATGAAATGAGAAAATGACATATCACAAATTAGAATTGAATATAACAAAATAATAAATAAACAAATAAATGAAGTTTTAGCTGTAATTGAATTCCTATTTACTAACCACTCATTATGATGAAAAAGAACGAAATGATTTAATATCAGGTATTCTTACATTTCGTTCTCACTCAAATACAAGTTTAAAGAACATTTTTATTTACTTATAATATGAATACCTGAAAGTGAACAAATCCCTTAATTGTTGTGACAAAACAATGTTGATTAAGTCAACTACCAACTTGTCAACAAATATTTGATTTCAATAACGCATTTTGTTTTTAATTTTTAATTTTAATTTTTAAATATAAGAATAAAAAAGAACAAAAGGAGTATACACTGGCGTAATACATATATTTACATGAAATATTGTAATAAAATAATCAACAACAAGTGTTTCTTAGTTAATTAGACAATACATTGTGCAAATATCCCAACTGTAATACTTCTGATAATATTTATATCTAAAAGAATCACGAATTAGGTAAAGTAATGCAATATAAACAATCAATCATATCTATAGTAAAAACTAAAAACTGAATTAGTGTATATGCACACAAAACAAATGGAAATGAAAAATAAGATTGAAGAAATATGGTTTTCAAATTGCATAACAAAATATTAATAAAGCATCAATGTTAAAGAGTGCAACTAGGGACTAATTCCCCTTCCTAGAAACCTTTTATGAATAAAAATATATTAATATAAATAACTATAAATAATAACAATCATAAATAGTGAATTAACTAATAATTAGTTTTGAAGAGTCATGTTTCTAGGGAACTGACGATTCATTGAAAATAGCTCATACTCAAGTAAATACCATATTTACCATAAATTACTACCCACCATAATTTAAGCAAGTATTTGCATAAAATATGGGATAAAAAAAAATATGTAAATAAATAAATTTACGAGGAGTTACCGCCCACCATTATTTAGAGGTTCTTCAACACTTTAACAAATAAGGGTGAAAATGTAAATTTTCAAACTTACTAGAATTTAATTTACATAGATACGTGATCCAATTTACAAAGAGACATGTCTCTTGGGTATCTTGAGTATAAAATTCACTTGAAACTTTTCATTTTACACAATTCACTTATCATATCATATCTTCTTGTACTTATTGTCGATGTTCTATCTACAATTAATGTCAATGATAATCTAAAGTGAATGCTACTGAAGTTTTAATGTGATTGCTATTGGAATCTCAAGTAAAGTTTTTATTGGGCTAGTAATACATTGATGTAATTGTTGCAAACATAGAACATACCATAAAATTTAACATGGTATCAGAGCCCAGGTGAAGAAAAGCCCTAGGAACAAGAGAAGTAATCACTGTTGAATAATTTATGCTTTTGAACAAGGTATGTTGGAACAAGTCTCTATGACTACTCACTCATTTTTCAAGGTAGAGGATAAACTCAATGGCAAATTAGATTATCATGTCTGGAATATGACTCTTGATTTGATCTTGGAGGAACATGAAGTGATGGATTATGTGCAAGGGAAAGTGGTGGATCCTACTTCAAATGCACTTGTTGATGCTATAATGAAGTGTATAAAAGGAGAGGTCAAATCTAAGAAAATTTTAGTTGACTCCATTCAAAAGAATTTAACCTCTTATATTTCTGATCTGGGAACTTCCAAGGAAATGTATAATAAGTTTATAGGGATGTTCAAAGTCAATAATGCAAATCAAATTGTTTTTCTCAAGAACAAGTTGAAGGATATAAAAATGGACAAAGGTGAGTCTATACAGGCATATTTCATGACAATAAATCAAGTAAAGAATGATATGCTATCTAATGGAGAAGTTACTATTGATAGGGAACTCACCCTTATTGTACTTGGAGGTCTTACAAGGCCATGGAAAACATTTGTCACCACCATTCTCAACAATGACAAGATAACTGGTTTTGATGAGCTATTGGTTAGATGCACTCAAGAGTAAATAAGGATGATGGAGAGAGATAAGTATGTTAATGTAAGTGAACCTATTTCTTTCTCTACACATGCTAAAAGGAGAAATGATGATGGTCCATCAAATTCAAGAAGGTAGGGTTTTGGATCTAAGAATGGATTCGAAGGAAAAGGAAAAAGGATATGCTTTAATTTCAACAAGTTTGGCCACTATGTTAGAGAATATCCTCACAAGAATAATCCTCCAAGGGACAACAACAACAATCAAAGAAACAATAAATTTAACTACAAAGGAAAATAGAATGCTCTTGCTGCTCGAGAAGGAAATAATCAATCTCCCAAGAAGACAAGAAATGCGAGGTATGATGAAAATAATGTTGTTGAAAAACAAGATGAGTATTATCTCATTTCTTCTTTATCTACTTCCTGTCATCTTAACACCTTGGATCAATGGTTAATTGATAGTGGAGGCTTAAGGAATTTCATTGAATATAAGGAGGTTCTCTTAAATTTAGTTGACAGGAAGACTAATCTAAATATTATTCTTGGAGATAATGCCACCTACCCCGTGAAAGGAATGTGAATTGTAACTCTTCACTTGAACTATGGTCAAAACATAAATTTTCAAGATGTTTTGTATGTGCTCGATTTAAAAAATAATTTGGTACCTATTTCTGCAATGTAGGACAAAATATTCAAGGTATCTTTCACTGATGGAAAGGTACATGCATGGAATAAGAACTTTAGAGATGCTTTTACTCTTGGGTTTAGGGTTGATGATCTTTATCAAGTTGGTGGAATTCCTTTGGGAACTTTGGAAAATGACACATCTATTCAATGTGAGCTATGGTACTAGAGATTTTCTCATTTACATTACAAATCCTCACTAAGTGTAAGGAAGTTGGTCACATGAATGCCCATATTTCATATGAATCATGAAGGATTTTTCAAGGCTGTACAATAGGAAACCATACAAATGGACTATTCCCTTTTAGTGAGATAAAGACAACTGATGTTCTTCAATTGATCCATTTTGACATGGTTGGTCCTTTGCCCTTGACTTCATTGGGAGGATACTTATACTATGTTATATTTGTGGATGACTTCTCCCACAAAACTTGGATTTATTTCTTAAAGAAGAAGGATGAAGTATTTACATGGTTTCACTCTTCCACAACGTTGGTGGATAATCATACAAGCAATAAGATCAAGACTTTGAGAATTGATAATGGAACCAAATATGAATATAATGATTTCAATGAATTTTGCAAAGAGGCAGGTAGTAAAAGGGAGCTCACCATTCCATACACTAAAAAAAATGGAGTTTCCAAGATAAAGAACCGTACAATTATGTAATCCACCCGTGCCATGACTCATGATCAAGGCCTACTGAAGTTTTTATTGGGAGAAGTTATGAACACTGATGTGTATGTTCAAAATAAGAGTCCTCATTAAATATTGAATTTCAAGACACCCAAAGAAATCTTCAATGCTAATAAACTTGATGTTGCACATTCTAGAATCTTTGGTTGTCATGTATATTTTCATGTGCCAAAAGAGAAAAGGACCAAGTTGGAAGCCTTTGGGAAGAAAGGTGTATTTTTTGGATACAATGAAGATTCAAAGGCATATCAAATTTATGTACCTAGTCAGAGAATTGTCGTAGCAAGTAGAGATGTTACCTTTGATGAAGACTATGCCCTTGTAAAAACAAGGGATCTCCCCATCACAAGAAAGGATGATGATGTTGCTAAAAGTCAATAAGAAACTCCGATAGATGAATCTATGCCCTATGTTGATGGCCAAATGGTTCCACTTGATCCACCTAATTGTGATCCATATCTCTCAAAGAAAATACCACTATGGCCTCGAGATACACTTCAAGATGCAGAAAATCATGCAACCCCAAAAGGAAATTTTTGAGAAAGCAATAAGCCTTCATCATTCAAATTGAACCTTGCACTTTCGAAGAAGATGTGAAGCACTAGGTATGAAAAGATGTTATGGTTGAGGAATATGAGTCAATTGTGAAGAACAATGTCTGGGAAGTGGTGCCTAGACCCAAGGAGAAGTTTGTAGTCACTTCGAAATGGATCTACAAGATTAAACATGGAGCTAATGGAAGTGTTGAGAAATACAAGGCAAGGTTTATGGCTTGTGGCTTCTCACAAAAGGAAGGAATCAAATATTATAATAGTTTTGCTCTTGTTTCCCGATACACTACTATAAGTTCCATAGTTTCTCTTGCTACAAGTAAATGATGGAGCTTGCATCAAGTGGATGTCAAGGCCACATTCTTACATGTCTCAATTAAGGAAGAAGTCTAATTGGAACAACTTCAGGGGTTTGAAGAGATGGATAGAAAAAATCATGTATACGGGTTGAAGAAATCTCTCTATGGGTTAAAGTAAGCCCCTAGGGCTTGGTATGAGAGGATTGACAACCATCTCATGAATCTAGGATTTACAAGGAGCTATGCTGATCCAAAATTATACTTCTAGGTTGAAAAGGACATGTGAGTTATTTTGGTCTTATATGTTGATGATCTATTTTTGAATGGTGTAGGCCCTCTCATTTATCAATGTAATAGGGAGTTGACTTTTGAATTAGATGAAGGACCTAGGATTGATGCATTACTTCTTAGGCATGAAGGTATGGAAAAATCCAGGTGAGATTTTCCTCTCTCAAGGAAAATATATTGTGAAGCTATTAGAAAAATGTGGCATGGTGGATTACAAGTTTGTGACTACACCAATGGAACTAAATTTTAAGAAGCTATGTGGAAGAGTTGTTGGTATAATTTTGGAAAATCCTAGCGAATATGGACAACTTGTGGGAGCATTGATGTTCTTGGTGAACACACGACCCTACATATGCTTTGTTGTTAATACATTGATTCAATTTAATGTTAAGCCTCATCATATGCATTGGGTTGTTACAAATAACATTTTAAGATACCTTCATGGTACTATCAACCTTTGACAAAGGTACACTACCAAAGATCTAAGATTACATGGAAAATATACTAATGCCAATTGGGATGGCAGTGTGGTGGATAGAAAAAGCATATCGATATGTTGTTTCTCTTTGGGATCCGCTTCCATCTCATGGTTGATCCAAAAAAAAGTATATTGCACTAAGCACCATTGAGGTTGAATATATTGCAGCTAGTATGGCTTTTTGTGAAGCAATTTGGTTGAGGAAGCTCTTCAGTGAGTTATTTGAGCACGTGCTGGATACCACCATTATTTATTGTGATTATCAAAGTGGGATTCACCTTTAAGATAATTTTGTGTTCCATAGTCGATCCAAGCATATTGATATTAGGTACCATTTTATCCAAAATATAGTACAACGAGGAGCAATAAGGCTCCAACACATTAGGATAGATGAACAAGTTATTGATATCCTTACAAATACATTAGGAAAGGCCAAGTTCTTAGCCTTCAAAGAGAGACATGGAGTCATATAAATACCCTCCCATGAGGGTCCTGATTGAGTTGGACATTGAGCTTTAGGAGCTCTTGGGGGTTTGGGGTACCTCTTGGAGCTATATGAGTGTAGGGTGAGTGGTTCAAATTCCTTTATGGACTACATACCCCAACATGTGAATATAAGGTGAGTGGTTCACCTTTCCCTATGGAGTACACTATATAAAAATAGGGTGAGTGGTTCACCTTCCCTTGTGGAAACCCCAACGTACATCCTACCCTTGTAGTCTGGGACTCTTGGGAATGTAGAAATTCCCTGTAGTTTCAAACTGCAGATTGCAATATGCTAATACATATGACTTGAATATACTCTACTCATCAGTGGAAACAATAAATGATCGATGAAATCACGAAGCATACAAGATAAAGAATTCAATCACACATAACATAATAATTTTATGGAGAAAGCGACTGCTAAAAACCCTTGCTATTTGTATATTGGATTAATCAGAAAACTTGAGAATATTACAATGCCTTTCTCAAGCCCAAGAAAACTCTACATTATCTCTATCTGTCTCACTACTTCCCAGACAAGATCAAGCCAATACTTAGCAAATTCTTCTACCTGCCAAGCTCTTATTTCCTTGTGCAATTTTCTTGGGAATTAGCCCATATTAAATTGGCAAATTCCAAAATTATGAATTGCACAATCCTCATGATAATTCCTCTGATTTCATGCACCAATTGTACAATTCAGATGATTATACAACTGGTAGTACACTTTCCCTGAACTCCAATCTCAATTGGGTCTTTCTCGGATCTGACATGCATGAGTTAATTATGAGTGAATCTTCAATTTATTGGTTGATCAATGTAAGTTACACCCCACTATTGCAGGTTACAACCAAATATTGCATGTTACACCCCACTACTGGATCTCCCAGTAATTCCTCCATCAGTTGGAACTAGTTTAACTGACTTTAACTCAGTTAGACTGAATTAATTAATTACAGCTCATAATAAACTCAACTAGGGCTCCTATAAAGTAGGAGACACTCTACATGACTCAAGTTATACTCTCAACTTGAATTAACTGAGCCAACTAAGTCAAATTAACTTAGTTAACTATTACAAGTTGTTATGAGATGTGGAATTATAATTTAATTCCTAATTTAATTCAAGAAAAAAATCAAATTAGGAATTTCTTGTTGCATTTTCAATAGGGAAGTACCTTTCATTAGGCCAATGATTTGGGAAAAGTGGTTAGTGCTAATTAGTATTATTGATGGACACACCACATACTATTGTATTCCCTATGACTAGGATGCATGATGTTTAACAATTTTGTCACTAAGGATTAAGCCTAATAGGGGTTTTATCCCTTGACATGAGGACTTGCCTATATTATTTTCACAAGAGTGGCAAGGTCTTGTGACCTACCCTCTTTCAATCATTTCTTATTGGAATATGATATCAATATTCAATAGAGGCAAGACAAGTTACATAGATGGAACATGATAGAAATGATAAGCATAGCCATGGATGAATGTTGACAGGTGGAACTCCTCCCTAGTTGAGAGGGAATGTTAAAAAGTGCAACTAGGGGTTGATTCACCTTCCTAGAAGCCTCTTATATCTATCTATATATATATATATAATATATTATATTATATAATATATATATATAATATTATAATATAATATATATATATATAATAATATATATATATATATATATATATATATATATATATCAATCATAAATAGTGAATAATTAAGTAATACTTATTGTTGAAGAGTCATATCTCTAAGGATATGACCATTCACTGAAAATAGCTCATACTCACGTAAATAACATATTTACCCTAAGTTACTACCCACCATAATTTAAGCAAGGATTTGTGTAAAAAATGGGATAAGAAGAAAGATGTAAATAAATATATTTACCAAGAGTTACTGCCCACCATTATTTATGGGTTCTTCAACACTTTAACAAATATGGGTAAAAATGTAAATGTGCAAACTTAATAGAATTTAATTTACAAAGATACATTATCCAATTTACAAAGAGACATGTCTCCTAGGTATCTTGAGTATAAAATTTACTTGAAACTTTTAATTTTACACAATTCAATTATCATCTCATATCTTCCCGTACTTATTGTTGATGTTCTATCTACAATTCCTATCAATGATGATCTAAAGTGAAAACTTACTAGAACTCAATTTACAAGGATACGTGATCCAATTTACAAAGAGACATGTCTCCTAGGTATCTTGAGTATAAAATTTACTTGAAACTTTTAATTTTATACAATTCACTTATCATCTCATATCTGCTTGTACTTATTGTTGATGTTCTATCTACAATTATTGTCAATGATGATCTAAAGTGAGTGCTACTAAAGTTTTAGTGTGAGTTCTATTGGAATCTGAAGTAAAGTTGTTATTGGACTAATAAGGCATTGAAGTAATTGTTGCAAGCATATAACATACCATAAAATTTAACAATCAATGATCTGTCAATGTATCAAGTGCAGTCAGATCATCAGGAATTATGAGTTTCTCTCACATCCAAAATTATCCCTTGTTCGAATGGATAGTGAAAGTTTTATATATAGAAATCCAAACAACTGTTTTGGTAACTATCCAAATAATAAAAACAAAAAGAAAAGTTGTTTTCGAAGCTTCTTTTCGTTTTGAAAGGCATAATTTTTTTTTATAGTTTTATACCTAGACGACATTCTGATTTTCAATAAGACCAAGGAATAATACTTAGAGCATGTGAGAAAGGTGTTACAATATTTGAGGCAAGAGAAATTATTGTTGGACACATACATAGCTGAGGAAGTATATGAATGATAAACATTGAATTGCATATCTTATTCACAATGATACATATTTATAATACATAAGAGTGACCCTTGGTTTCATATTCTAAGTGGTCCCTTGGACTCCCTTTGGCTATTCAGCTTCCACACCAACCCTTAGAGGATTAGGTGTCCAACATTGCCCCCGTTAATTCGAAGGGGTATGTATGAGTCCAATATGAGAGTTGTAATAAAAAATGTGCAAAAATACATGGTAGCACTAGGCTGAATGTTCTCTTTGAAATGTTGGTATAAGGGGGGTGGTTTAAGGATGACCACCAACACTATAACGCTTAGTGCAGTTCCTAGAACTCTTCCAAATTTGGCATGAAGTTGAGGTCTTCTGCTAGAGGACGTGCTCCTCATGTTTTGAAGAGGGAAACCTTCAACCTTGAAAGGGAGGTCTCACCTGACATAAAAAGGGAGAACCTCAACCTGAAAAGGGAGGTCTCAACCTATGATGGTTTTAAGGATGACCAACAACTCTGTAATGCTTAATGCAATTCCTGGAACTCTTCCAAAACTGGAAATAATATGAAGTATTCTGTTAGAGGAAGTGTCCCCAATTCTTTTGAAGAGGCATCACCAACTAAAGGCATGCTTAGGGGCATCTTTGTCTCTGGATACAACTCTGAATCAGGGATGGCAGGTTGTGGCTTAGGTTCGCTTGATGTGGCTTTGAAACTTGTAGATGCCCATCAATTCCCCCCCTGTTAGATACAAGGTGAGATGATGGAGAGAACTCAACTGCAAGATTGTTCTATACTCTAGAACAAGTTCTGACATATGATTGAAATATCTTCTTGGCTGTTGATGCCCATTGCCAAGAAGCAATCCATCTAATATGAACCTTTGTTCTTGTAGGCTTGTTTTTGAAGCATCTGTTTAAAGAATGAGTGGTTTTATGATAGTGCTCACATGGATGAAGTTAAAAACAATGATCTTTCATATGGCCAACTCGGTCACAATGTTGGCATTTAACAACTTTTGACTGCAAACGTGGACCAAAATCTAGAATAGGTGAAGGTAAATCACTATGAAGAAACCAAGCACTCTGAAATTTGATGGGCTTTGAGTAATCTAGAATATTAAAGGAGACCTCCTTATCATATCCAAGACATGTTCTATGCTTGTTATGGAAAATCTCTTCCCAAGGTCTGATGACCGACTTGGGAAGTGTAGGCTGAATTTCTGCATCTACATGTACAACTGCTCCTGAGAGGGGCTCAATGATATGATCAATTTCTTGTTGTTGATGGGAGTGTGTCTTAAAAAAATAATTGTCCTAATCAAAGACAACTTCAAAATCATGACTATACTTCTGTAACTCCTCTTGTTGTAGTTGTGATTCAAGGTGCAAAAAATAAATTTTGTCTTGTGCATTTTGTAGACAAGTTTGAATGTCTAAAAGAGAGGCTTTGCTAATTTTAACTGTGTTGTCAGTAGAAGAGTATATAAGAGTGTTGAGTAACTATAATACTTCATCAATCCTAGCCATTTTCTTAACAATCCAATCTGAAGAGATGAAAATTGTACTTATATTAAAAATGCACCATTGAACTTACTAGAGGGGCTTCTTCGTTGCACTATCAAAACACATGTAGACATGCCCAACACTATGCTTTTCCAAAAAAATGCTTCATTGCACCAAATTTATATGTTATGATCTCATTTCATTCTATAGTAGCTACTAAAAAAAATAACGTGGTGAAAATATTGCTTTAGCTTTGACCTTTGTCAAATGCCCCAATTTTCACTGTCTCTTAAGAAATGCCAACCACTTATCTACATATTTATGACTATACCGGGACAAACTTTTGGGCTGAATCATTTCCAAGATGCGTGGCTTTTCAGTCTTTTTACCACGGGAATTGACCACATGACGTGAAGAGGGGTTGTAGTAGGGGACCAGAACCCTGAAACTATTCTCGGACTCTGTGTCGCTAGAGAATCCAAAAGAAAGAGGCTCGAACCATCCAATGTACCAGTCAAATTCATTAGAATTAGAACAAGATGTCCAATATCCTACATCTGTCGACACCACAAACCCATCAATTTCCATGTCTTCTCACCGCTTTTCGATTTCGCTAAACCATTTTCGGCCATGTTTCATTGGTCTTTCATCTGGAGAGAAGTAGAAGGCCTAGGTTGCAGGTTCAACTTTAGCAATTTTAATCACATGTGTTTCAAACCCAATATTCTCAAGAATGGAGAGATCATGGCAAACTAGTGGAAGAATGTTGGAATAGACTTAACAATGCCTACTTTTTCATAAGCACACTAGCTTTGCATCTCTTGGTTTCCAAGGGATTTTAATGGAAACAATGGAGGGAAGTCGAAATGCCTTTCCTGGATGAAGACTACACAACAACGATTTGTCACGTGCAGAGAATGCCTAGAATGATACAGTGGGAAAAAATTATAGATTGAGCCATTACATTCATACTCAAGAGGTAAATTGTCTTTTTCAAAATATTTACACTATATTTGATTGAATTGCACAATAGAGATACTACAAATTTAAGCATTGGTAAAGTAACGAATCTAACAAGAGGTAGAAGAAAGGACTATGTAGCGTAGATTTTACAGACTCCTTATAGTGCACAGGTTTAAGTGTAGAGCCTAGGAGGCAGTACTGACGACAAAGTCAGGATTTCATCTAGGTTGAGTGAAATTCGAGTGAAACGTATATCCAAAAATAATGCTGAGGAAATAAATTGACACAAAATTTCCAGGGGAAATGGCATACCTTTAAGCATAAATCATAAACCCGATACAGGAGTGATTGTGCATTTTATTTCATCAAGCGATTCGCATATACCATGCACAATCAACATATATTTGTCCTCCATATGCAATGTGAGGCTAGATTCTCCAAACGAGTTCATGCATATTAAAAATCTTCAAAAAATGTTTAACTCGGTGAAATATGTTTAACTCACATGCCATATATACACCTAGGCAACACGACCAACGATGCCAACTTTGATATTATGTACTACAACAACATTACGCATGAGACAACAATGCCAAGCTTAAACACATTAGGCAACAATGCCAAGCTCGAATGAGTCAGGATTCACTTGACTTCTTAATAGCTGAATATCAATGCATAACAACGCACTAAACAACACTTACATTGGAACATTGGAATGATAATCATGCCTCTTGAAGTTGTACGACTTCCACTACACAGTGGGGAGAGGAACTGATGGATTTAGTATCTCCTCGCAGGTATAACCCTTCCCTTGGAAGTCATGAACTAAAGTGCAATGTTAATGATTCACACAAATTTAATGATCAAGTGAAAAACATATACATTCTTACCACAACTAACATGTTCCTGCAAAGGCAGGGAATTAATGAAAATTGACATATCATCAGAGTGACAGGTTTAGAAAAGAGCAGATGGCATAACTGTTACTCACCAAGCCTGTCATACTAACTAATAGGGTTGATAAACCATAAATTTCATAATATGGGATTTCATGTGAAACTGACATGAATTAGGCAAAGGTAACGTTTGAATGTGGAATGGAGAAAGAGCGCACAACTTCTATTAGTTTGTAGGAGAAGAGAAAATGGAAGTTACATGGCAGAGATCATAGCTATAATTTAGCTGAGAAAACATTCATGAAATGTAGAATTGATGGTAGAACTGACATGCACAAAGAGTCCACAAAAACAAGTGGCTCAAATATGAGCAGGGTAGGATATCACTTGCTCTAATACCATGTTGGACACATACATGGCTCAGGCAGAATATGAATGATAAACATTGAATTGCATATCTTATTCACAATTATACATATTTATAATACATAGGAGTGACCCTTGGTTTCATATTCCAAGTGTTCCCTTGGATTCCCTTTGGTTTTTCAACTTCCACACCAACCCTTAGAGGATTAGGTGTCCAAAAATTATTAATAAATTTGAAAAAGTGGATGTTCCTGAAGGAGGAGCTAGTCTACTTGGGATTTGTAATTTCCAAGTAAGACTTGAAGATGGATCCTGAAAAGGTAAAGGACATTTTGGATTTGTCAACACCTAAGAGTACTTTTGATGTGAGAATATTTCATGGTTTGCAAAGATTTTTCAAGAAATTTATTTTAGACTTCAACAAGATTTGTGCATCACTTGCATGTTAAAAAATGTAGCAAGAAAGGATCAATTTGACTTTAGCCTTAGTCAAATTGAGTAAATCAAATTTTTAAATCAGCAAGCCAACTTGGAGGAAGTTGACTAGTGTGACATGGCTCTTCTCACTTAGTTAACTCAATAAATTTGAGTTAGAGGGCTTGGAGTTTAGTTATGCATGTGTGATTGCTAAATTGTAGCAATCTAGTTTAGTTATTTTTAGTTGTATTCAATTAACTTACCTATAACTATTGATAGATTCAGTTGAAGGTCAGTTGTGGAGTGGGAAAACATTCTAACTCAAAGATATGTTAGTTAATTGATAAATAAGCCCAAAATGGCTAAAGCATGCATGGAATTCGAATTCCTCAGCTGAAGTGGAGATGTTAAGGCAGTGTAACATGAGTTGTATACTAGTTTGAGTGTACATGTGTTGCATGAAGTCGAATGATCAATCCTTGGGAATTGCATAAGAAAATAGGGGGAACTTCTTATCAGTGGAGATGTCAAGGTAGTGTAACATGAGTTCTATGCTAGTTTGAGTGTACAGGTGTTGCATGAAGTCAAATGATCAATCCTTGGGAATTTCATAATAAAATAGGAGGAAATTCTTATCCTTTAGGAGATAATTTCCTCAAGAATTACACAAGGAAATAGGAAGATAGATGAGGAAATAATTGGCTAAGTGTTGGCCAGAGTTTCTCATTCAACATAAGGAACAATTATTCTTTTGTAGGTTATGCTCAGCACTGGAGCAAGAAATTGTAATAGTTTCTCTATTCAACTGATTAATGCAAAGAGGTTTGAGGGGTTTTTCCCATTTGAGTTCCCCTATAAATCACTGAGCATTTTTGGTTTTTCATATTTCATATCTATATGTGTTGTTCTAAATTGTGATTTCCATTCCGCAGATCAGTAGAGTAGAATTGTGTCTCTTGTTTTTAGGTTGAAATATTGAGCAGTTACAATTTCTATCAAATTTCTACATGGTATTAGAGCCTTGAAATCAAATTATAACCATTATTTCAAACTTGTCTCTAACGAATTTCGAATTTGTAGCTTCAATGCAACAATTTTTTCTTTAGGATGAGGAGAATGTCTTTCAATGGTATGAGATTGTAGTATGTCATGGAGGGTAGCTCAAATTTCATAGCCTTAAAGGGTCGAATGGAAGCAATGCTTGATGATAATGGTGTGTTAGAATATGTTAAAACTGATATTGCAAAAACTCTATAATCAGATGCACAATAGTTAAGCTAGTGGAAGAAGGATGTTGCAAAGGCCAGAAGAATTATTCTGAAAGTTGTGAGAGGCCAAGTGGTTTGAAATATCCATGGAAAAGAAACTCCATATGCTATGTGGAAGGCACTAACTAATATATTCGAAAATAACAATGGCCATAGAAAATTGGCCCTGAAAGACAAACTTCAAAACATCGAGATGTAGAAAAATGACACTATTCTACAATATCTCTCTAGGTTTGTATAATTTCCAAATGAGCTTGGAGGGGTTGAGGTGAATGTAGCAGATGTTGACTTGGTGAGCTTAGCTCTTCTAGGCCTTCCAAAATCCTGGTACAACTACTAGGACACTATGAATGAAAGGGAAAAATTACTGAATTGGGAAAGATTGAGGTTCGATTTGGTTCAAGAGGAGTTTAGGAGAAATAACGAATATTGAAAATCATCCAAAGCAGAGGATGATGAGAATTTTTCCTTGGTTGGAAATGGGAAGAAGGGAAAAGGAAAGAATACCCAAAGAAAAATTGAATCTAACAAAAATAATGGCAACAACAAATACTTGAGTAAGATAAAATGTTTCCATTGCCACGAATATGGGCACTATGCAACAAAATGTTCACACATGAAGTCTAACAAGAAGCTTCCAGGAGGAGCAAGAGGTGAAGCTCTGGATTCACAATTCTTATTGGACTTCACCATAATAGCATACATGACCAACACCGCTATGGGGAGTTTTTGGTACCTTGATTCCGATGCCTCATTCCATATGAAAGGGTGCAAGGAGTTTTTTAGTATATTGGAGGAGAAGGATCTCCATATGCATATCGAATTGGGGGATGATGAGAGGTGCAGTGCTATAGGAATTTTTCTATAACCTTTGAGAGGGAGAAGTCCTCCCCTCTTCACCTCAAAGATGTTATGTTTGTATCTAGGCTGAATAAGAGCCTGATCTTTGTAGTTGTATTGGAGGATCATGGCTATAATGTTATTTTTAGTAAAGGGAAAGCCTTTCCAAGACACATAGCTACTAGGTAAGTGAATTAGATTGGAGTTCAAGTCAAGAATCTATACGAACTTGAAGTGCGAGATTTTGCTACATTGACTAGCAAGGTAGAAAAAGTGTAGAGTAAATATGTTGGAAAATGCTAGCAGAAGAGATTGGGTCATCTACACAACAGTGCCTTAAGAATCATGCAGCAAATTACCACTAGTCTCCCTAAAGGCTCCCTTGACCAACAGGATGTCCGCAAGGGTTTCACATTGGGGAAATATTTCAAATCCACTTTGCATGGCTGAGATAGCAGAGAAGATGCAATATTGGAGTGAGTCCACTATGATGTTTGTGGACCCTTTTCTACAACCTCCTCAACAAAACATAAGTACTATGCTATTTTATTGATGATTTGTCTAGAAAATGTTGGATTTTCTTCATGTAGAAGAAGGATGAAGTCTTCTCCAAATTTGTATAATTTAAGGCATTAGTTGAGAAAGAGACTAGGAGGAAAGTGAAAGCTCTCAGGAGTGAAAATGGAGGTGAATTTGTTTCGAATGCCTTCAAGGATTCTTGTGCCAAAAAAGGTATTCGAAGAGATCTAATAACACCCCATAACCCATAGAAAAATGGGGTAGCTGTGAGGAAAAAAAAGAGCGTAGTGGGAGTAGTAAGGGCCATGTTGCATGATTAGGGGATGTCATTACATCTATGGGTAGAATCTTGCAACACCACAATCTACTTGCAGAACCAGAGTTCTCATAGAATACATGGTATGATCACACCTAAGGAATGTTTCTCTGAGAGAAAGCATGATGTGTCTCATTTAATAATTTTTGGAGCTTTAGTTTATTTTCATGTCTCCAAGGGTTTGAGGAAGACACTTGATCCCATCGTATAGTTGGGATTTTTGTAGGATACAACGAAACTCCACACAATTACCAGGCATATTTATCTTCACTAAGGATGATAGTTGTGAGGAGAGATGTCACGTTCAATGAGGATAAGGCTATGAGATGTTCTATGGAATGAGAGATGAGTATACCACTAGATTAGGATATTATATCTCCAAAGGATGAGCCTTAGGATGAGCTTAAGGAGGTTGTGGAGCAAACACATGTAGAGGAGTAGACAAGAGTCAAAGTGGAGGCACACACTCAACCAAATACTTCCAGAGGGGAGAAAGAGAACCAGAGAAATTGATATATTCATACAAGATGCACAGGAGCATGTGGGAGCTCCTACAACACAATGTAGGCAAAAGAGGTCACCTGAGAGGTTCACTGGTTACAAGGCTTTCATGCTAGACCTCATTGAGACATATCCTTCTTTATTTGAGGAAGTAGTTTTTCAACTTATTTGGGTTGATGCCATGATGGAAGAATATGAATCCATCATGAATAATAGTGTATGGGAGGTGGTGTCGAGACCAAAAGGGAAATCAATGGTTGGTTCTAGATGGATCTACAAAGTGAAGCATGCAGCATATAAGAGCATCGAGAAGTACAAGGCCATATTTGTGGCCAAAGGATTCTCTCAGGTAGTGGGAGTGGACTATGAGGAAAATTTTGCACCAATTGCGATATATTCCCTAATCATATCCATTCTAGCATTGGATGTGTAGATGGGGTGGTAAATACACCAAATGGATGTGAAGGCCACCTTTCTTAATGATGTTGTTGAGGAGGAAATTTATATAGATTAGTCAGAAGGATTTGAGACATATGATCGGGAGTCACATGTGTGCAGACTCAAGACAACATTGTATCGTCTCAAACAAGCGCCCCGAGCATGGTACACTTAGATCGATAATTATCTTATTATATTGGGCTTCACCAAAAGTGAAGCAAATGTGAACCTATATCACATTGTGGTAGATAGTAAGTTTCTTATTCTTGTTTTTGTATGTTGATGAAATAATATTGACAAGTGATAATCAACTAATCTACTCTTACAAAGAGGATCTTGCATGGGAATTTGAGATGAAAGACATGGGCTTAATGCATTACTAACTCGGGTTGGAAGTATGGTAAGGTGATAGTAAATTGTTTGTGTCTTAGGGGAAGTATGCATCTAAAATACTTCAGATATTTAACATGGAGAATTGTAAGCCCATGGACACACCTCTAGCTACAAACTAGAGGAAGGAGAATGCCATTTCAAGTGAAGAGGATGATGCTACCATTTACAGGAAACTTGCAGGGTCTTTGATGTATCTTGTGAACACAAGACCCGACATGTGCTATGTAGTAAACCAACTGAATCAAGCTATGGTGCGGCCTACCAAGCTACATTGGAAGGAACCAAAGCATGTGTTACGGTACCTCAGAGGCACTACTGAGTATGGATTATGGTACAAGAGGATAGAAGGAGTGAAGCTCCAAGGCTTCACTGATGAAAATTTGGAAGGGATTCCATCAGACAGGAAAATTACTTCAGGTGTTATATTTAATGTTGGGTTCACAACTATTTCCTAGTACAGTAGGAAGCAATGTTTTGTGGCAGCGTAGGTTGAATACATGGTTTCAAGTCAAGCAACATGTGAGGCCATATGGATGAGGAAAATACTTGCTTGTGTTTTCAGTTAGGAGATGGATTTGATAGTAATATATTGTGATAATTAGAGTTGCATCAAGCTCTTTAAGAATTTGGTATTTCATGATAGGTCCAAGCACATTGATATCCGATATCATCATTTGCAGGACTGTGTGCAAAGGAGAATTATGTTGCTACACTACATTCCAACTGAGGAGCAAGATGATGACACCTTGACAAAGGCATTTTCAAGAGTTAAATACGAATTCCATTGGTGCAAGATAGGGGTGGTGAAAAATACCTTTCTTGCTAAGAGGGAGGGTTAAAAAATGTAGCAAGAAAGGCTCAATTTGACTTTAGCCTTAGTCAAATTGAGTAAATCAAATCTACACATCAACAAGACACATTGGAGGTAGTTAACTAGTGTGACATGGCTCTTGTCACTTAGTTATCTTAGTAAATTTGAGTTAGAGGGCTTGGAGTTTAGTTATGCATGTGTGATTGCTAAATTTTAACAATCTAGTTTAGTTTTTAAATTGTATTTAGTTAATTGACCTCTAACTATTGATAGAGTCAGTTGAAGGTCAATTGTGCAGTGGGACAATAGTATAACTCATAGATTTATCAATTAACTAATCAATCAACCCAAAATAGCTATGCATGCATGGAATTCGAATTCCTTAGCCGAAGTGGAGATGAAAAGGCAATGTAACATGAGTTGTATTCTAGTTTGAGTGTATAGGTGTTGCATGAAGTCAGAAGATCAATACTTGGGAATTGCGTAAGCAAATAGGAGGAAATTCCTATATTTTAGGAGATAATTTCCTCAAGAATTACGTAAGGATATAGGAGGCTAGATGAGAAAATAATTGGCTAAGTTTTGGCGAAAGTTTCTCATTCAGTAAAGAGAACAATTATTCTTTTGTACGTTTTGCTCAAAGTTGGAGAAAGAAATTGTAATAGTTTCTCTATTCAAATGATTAATGCAAAGAGGCTTGAGGGGTTTTTCCCAGTTGGGTTCCCCTAGAAACATTTTTTATTTGTGGTTTTCCTTATTGCATGTCTATGGATGTTGTTCTAAATTGTGATTTCCATTTCACAAATCAATAGTGTAGAATTGTGTCTCTTATTTTTAGTTTGAAATCTTGACCAGTTGCAATTTCTATCAAATTTCTACATTACATAATGGATGAAGAAAGGAAATTTCCAATGGATAGGAGTGATGAAATCATTCGATAACTTGAAGAAGAAGCTAACCAAACAACTGATTTTGACACTTCTAGATTTCAAAAAGGTGTTTCAAGTGGATCGTGATGTAGGTGGTTTAGCGAAAATAGTTGTTTTGAGTCAATAAGGAAGACGAATTGCATTCTTTAGTGAGAATTAAAATGATGCTAAATAAGAGGTATTATGTTTATCATCAAGAGTTATTTGCTATTGTACAAGCTTTGAAGAAATGGTGGCATTAATTTCTCTCAAAGGAGTTTGTCTTATTTACTGATCATAAGGCATTGGATTACATAAACAATAAAGGTAAGCTTAATTAGAAGTGACAAGAAATTTAATTTCTTAAATTTTTGTACATTAAATTATTGATTGAGAGACTATAAACTGATAAGGTACCCACAAATTATATGCAGAAGTAGACTTAATTGGTTAATAATCTATCAAAGGTAACAAAATTCTATCATTAATCTATCATTAAAGATTGTGGATCCATCACTCACCTGTCATACAAAGAGAAACAAATGTTTAAGTTCAAAGTTTATTATATTCATTAACATCGCAAAAATGTCCAATCAATCTAGTAACTAATGCAACTAGCTCATAAATGCAGAAAACCACACCATGCTAGATATAAAACATACCAATTAATTGAGGAATACTAGTCCAAGTCCTTGAGTTTCACACACAACTTCTGCTAGATTCTTGAGTCATTATTCCTCCACACAGAGCCCTCACTCCATTCAATCAAATGATTTAGTTCATAGAAATATGAATACTATAAGAAATAACACAAGTCTTATAAAAGTTATAGAAAAGGATTCAATTTAGAACTTAAACATACATAATTGTAAATAGACTTACGTTATTCATACATTAACCCAACTACAAAACTGCTAGTTCATCCCATATCAAGGGGCCCTGCTTGACTGGGATCACTGCAGGCAAAAGTAAACTCTACATGACAATGAAAACCAACATCAATGTTTATAAATTAATCCATACAAAAAGGTTACAAATTTCTAGAATGATAAAATGGACACAACAACATTTCAAAACTAATATTAAGTATAACCTTGTTCGAATGATTACAAAGGTATATAAAGTATAAAAGAGTTTATCTCAGGTGAAAAAAGATTAATATGCAGTTATAATTGTGCGATCATTGATTACAAAAATATAACAAAAGGATGCAACCATCCAACCAACAATACATATATGGAAATTATCTCCTTAAATAAGAAGGTCATCTAGTACACAAAATATATCCTAAACAACAAAATCATGATTTCCTTGGTTAGACTAATCACGGGCATTAATATTTAGGCTAGAATCTGACTGTCAAGTTGTTCTTTTATCTAGAAATTCATTTGATGACTTGTTCTGGTAACTCAGAATTTGATGCACCGGGCCATTGCGTTATGGTAACCAACGATCATTCTTCCAATGACTTGGGAAACAAAGCTGCAATTTCCTAGACTAATTAGGTAGACACATACACTAAAATATATACCAAATTAGTGAAGAAGTGCATAACAATAATTCATAATCACATTAGTACTCGAGAGTCATTAAAAGGATGAGATTGACAGGAAAAACAACAATGTATAGGGAAATGAAAAATGAAATGGAGCTAAATGGGTAACATAGGGTGTTTGGGAGGTACTCTATATGAGTCGAAGCTTTTTTTGGCTCCCCTTCTACTTTTCTTATGAATACTTAATTTCATTTTCTTATAGAGTTGCATCCTATGCTCCAACTTATCATGCCATAATTTACCTTTCTTAACCAACAACCGATTCCAAGAAGCCATCCGATCTTTAGAATTCCTCAAGCGCTCATTGCTTTCTATCAAAAATTAGTTTTTGAATTTCAATTGTGTATATTTACCTTTAAATTTATTGACCTTTCTCCAAAGCTTCTTTATGTTCGACTTCTTACTGGAACATGGTTTGTCTGCTACCACTTCATTATTTGCTAATATCTTAGGCTCAGGGAATGTTTATGCCTCCTGCGAATCTAACACTTCTTTAGCCCCCTCAGGTGACTTACCTTCTCTACTCTTAAGAATAGTTGACGGTTCTTCTTTCTCTACAAGATTTACTTAGTCTAGATGTGATGACATGTGCAACTCCATTGGATATCCAAGCATCATCTCGACTTCCTTCTTAAAGGCATCTAGTTTTGAGATTTACACTACAATTCCATCAGACATTGAAATATCAGGATTATCAACAATTTTTACTTCGCATACCACATTTGTTTCAAGGTTTTCAACACCTATACTGCCTTGGCCGGTTCAACCTGTAGAACACTTGGTGCCTAGATTTCCTCACTCAATTCACCTTTAGGGTTATCAAGTATTGGGACATTGTCAACATGTTCACATCTGAGATCCATTATGAAGTCATTATCAACCTTATTATGTTCAACAATGTTTATGGATTTAGTGATCTGAAATGGGGCATTCTTGTCATGCTTACAAGAACCTCTCCCACTCCAAAGACGAAACAATTTTCAAGATCTAGCTTATGCTTGACAATTTGCGGAATTAAAAGAACTTGAAATAGGTGTATGCTTGTGTTTGTCTTTAACTATTTATTTGCTTAAAAATGATATGTAGCATATAACAGTGAAACAATGCAGCAAATAAACATCATACACATAGCAACAAGATGCAGCAAGTAAACAAATCATAAGACAACAAGCTTAATATGGAGTTCACCCAAACCTATTGGGTTATGTCTCCTTGAGCTCTAATCAACTGGATTAGGCTCTTTGAGATTGTGGCTTAAATTATTTTACAAGCTCCACACTTAACTCCATTGGTTTACAACTGAACCTATGGGTTTAGAATACCATCTTATCATGTTGGTTGTCCATACTCTGCAGACAGATCTAGGCTTCTCTGGAATAGATTCCTTCAGTCAGCGCTCCAGGCTATCTTGAGCTCCTTGCTTACACCAACTCCCTCAGAATTCTTTTAACTGTCTATGGAATTCCTTCTTCTGTCTTCAGCACACATCAAACACCAGCAACAACTTGATCATTTCAGTCTCTTTGCTATTCTGACTTCATTACAACATCATGGATCTTAGAAGTCTGCTTCGACCTCTTTGGCTCTGCAACTCTCTGGCTTTGCAACTCTGTTGCGCTCAAGCTCTCTGACTCTACAACTTTGTTGCACTCAACTCCTAAGGAATCACCCCTTTGCCATTGCCCCAACCTCTGGTGGCTTCTCTGGCTTTCTCGAGCTCTTTATCTCTATGGCCTTGTGGCTCTTGGCTTTGTCAACTCTATGAAGGGGGGGAGAGTACTATGCGATTCTGTCTCTACCCCCAGCTGTGAGCTCCCTCGAGAGAGAACTAACTTCCTGGTTGTTACGACCTTGTGGCTCTTGGCTTTGTTAGCTCTATGAGGGGGGGAGAGTACTATGTGATTCTGTCTCTGCCCCCAATTGTGAGCCCCCCTTGTGAGAGTCATACTCTCTAGCTTTTGTGAGGCATCCTTCCGGCTCCGTGACTTCCTGTCTGTTTCTATGTGTGTAATCATTCCTCTGCCTTTTCATTTCTTTCACTGACCCACTAGCTCTATGGCTCTGTGGCTCTGTGACTGGCCATCTCGTTCTGTGGCTCTATGGTTCTCTGCATATAAAACATTCCTGTTACAATGCATCATTGTTACAAAAACGCCCACTTACAGTGTGGCACAATGATCTTAGAATAGGGATAGTTACAAAGGAATCGACAGGCACAACAACCCGGTCGTTTGGCCTTCCTCCTGTATAATTCCTGAATTAGACCACATAATGGAAATACATAGGAAACTCACGAAAACACGATCATGAGTGTTAAATCTGGAACTCAAATAATATGCAATCACATTTATAAACCTCTCGGGTCTGTGATGTCATCGCAAATCACAATCGCATTACGTATGGCCAAAAAACCCAATTACATGGGAATACATAGAAATCCCGTAAATCCAAATTTCAAAACTTATGAAATTATGCTGATAAACTTATCGGGTCCATGCCTTGATTGCATATCGCAATCGCATGTGCACTGGCCCTTGTATCAGAGATTCGCTGATTGCTGATCGTGCTATCGGAATCGCATGCCAGCATTGTCGCTATCGGCCCATCACAGTGGCGTATCACATTGTCCTCCCTCCAGGCCTTTATCCCTTAAACGCTCAGATTTGATACATCTTACGGATCCAATAAGGGTTTAGGCTACAAAATATAATATTTCAAGTCCACCTCCACATCGCTCCATCGCCGATCGCTCTGTCACACATCGCAACATTGGCATATTGCCAATCGGCCTGCCCAGGGGTTTCCATGTCATATGTAAGTCTTTCCCCGATGCGATATGTCAGAGATCGCTAATCGAGAAGTCATTACACCTCCGCTTAAGTCCTCCCTTTAACCTCTTCTGATGCGATTTCCTTCAATGAACCTTTAAGTCTATTTTTATAAGGAGTTGCCTCCTTTTCCAAGGATAATGGGCAATCTTCGTTTTGCAATAACTCCTTTATCCGAAGTCTGTTTTCGCCCATTCAAATTGCGTTAGATTCAGAATGAAGAGATCTATGTAATGAGACTATTTCCAAGGGCATCATTTGACTTTAATTTTCCTCTGTGAGGAATATTTCTAGACTTAGAAGTCTATTCTAGATCCATTTTGGATCACGCCTTTCCACTAAAAAGCTTTTGGACTCCAAAAGACTAATATACTGATCTGAACAGTAAATGAGAGTACCTATATTGCACTAAAAATTGTCACCTTGACATTTTTCAATTTGTGTGAGTCCATTACCACTCATACTTTCATCCTTTGCAAGTCTTGCGCCTCAATTCCTCATATCAAACCTTGAAAATAAGAGAAAGCTCTCAAAAGTCTCTAAAACTCTAGTTCCACACTTTCTCTTTGCATTACCTGCGGTCCCACACCTAATGGTCATGTCTCCTGCACACCTGACCGCTCTATCTCTGTGTTATGGGTGCAGACCCATGTAAAAGTTAAAAAGGCATGAGTATATTCTAAAAACTCACTTTTAGTCATTTCTAGAAGCTTCTCGAAAGAATCTTGAGGTGGCAAGTTTGCTCTCGTAAGGTGTTAGGGAAACTTGACTCAGGATAGAGTCAAATTTGACCAAGTTAAACAGTGATGGTTTTGGGGCACATGGTATTGTGCACCCATGGTATTCTTCCCATGGTATTATATGTAATGGAGCTTATAAAAGGCTGGAAGGACTCCATTGTAAAGCAAGACCTGGAAGTGAGCAGTGAAGGCTCACTTGGTCAGATTGGCCAGGGTTTTGGCCAATGCTAATAAGATCTTATTAGGTTGGGTTTTTCCCCGGATTTGGGGTTTTCCTGGATAAACATTTGTGTTTATGTGTTTATGGTTGTTGCTGGTTATTTTTATATTCATGAATCTCAATACTTATTTATGTTATGCAGTGAATTTCTCAACAACTGGTATTAGAGCCAGATATTGGTTTCAAAGGGATTCTTTGATGCCAGGGGTTTAAAGTGCCTGATGAGATCAATGTAGCCTTTTTTACAAATCTGGGTCTAAAAATAATGGTGGAACAATCATACGTGAATGAACCTCGAGGAGAATGTACGGAAGATAGTGCCATAACTGCCAGGGATTGCCGTGCATTTACGATATTTACCAGTTTGGAACATGCTGACGAATTGCTTGAGATTCATGCAGCTATTTAAAGAAGGTTAGCACAAGAAAATTGTTCATGCAGCTTCGAAAATTGTTCGTTTTCTGCTATGTGAGGCCACCGATGTTGGAATCTATGAGGTTCTTGGGCTCCCAGTTGGAGTGGTTTGATAGAAGTTTTTGAGCAAATAAAATTGAGAGAGGATGGATTAGAATGGCAACAACGATAAACAATTTTTTTTTAATGAAGTCAAAATTATTGCATGTAAATGGGCATACTACTGTAAGACCTGGTAAGGCATGTGTACCCCTCGGTGATCATCGCTAAAGTCTGGGTTAGACCTAGGTGATAGGGGGGATGTCGGGTTAACAATACCCCAGGTAAAAACTCTGAGGGGGGTAAGAGCTAGAGTGAGCGGGATTGTCTCACTTAGCAGGTTTGGCTGGAGTTAGTTAAGGAACCCCAAGTCAAGTTTAAGGGGGAATATTGTTACGTAAACTTGACTCAAGATAGAGTCAAAGTTGACCAGGTTAAACAGTGATGGTTTTGGGGCACATGGTATTATGCACCCATGGTATTCTGCCCGTGGTATTATATGTAATGGAGCTTATAAAAGGCTGGAAGGACTTCATTGTAAAGCAAGAACTGGAAGTGAGAGGTGAAGGCTCACTTGGTCAGATTGGCCAGGGTTTTGGCCAATGCTAATAAGATCTTATTAGGTTGGGTTTTTCCCCAGATTTGCGGTTTTCTTGGATAAACATTTGTGTTTATGTGTTTATGGTTGTTACTGGTTATTTTTATATTTATTCCTCTCAGTACTTATTTATGTTATGCAGTACATTTCTTAACATAAGGTTCATGCACCCCATACCTTAAGGAGCTAACCCCTTGATGTGAGGAGCTTATCCCTTTGAAGGAGGATTCTATCCCTTCATAGTTGGACCTATAACCTCCTCCTCTACACTATAAAATGAAGCATTGGGCTGGTTACTTGGGAGGTTAGAAGCTAAATATTTTTGAGGTGAAATGCTTCTGTAACTTAGTCTTCTTAGTTGAGTTTTTATGAGGAAAGGTTACATACCTCTATGATCTCATTTGGAAGAGTGCAAGGCTTGTCAAAGTAAAGAAAATTCTTATTTTGGACCCCAGGAAGAGCTTGTTCAACATCAAGGCTGAAAAGGTTGTAAGGTTCTTCCACCTCAAAGTTAATACAAATAAGTTTGTTTTTCTCAATAAGCTGTTGATTTATGGTTTATTTTATGGATTCCTTGATCACCATAATAGACATGATTTATGATATTTGCTATGCAGGTGCTATTTGATGTTTGCTTGTTTGTGATTGCAGGTTCTCAAAGGTAACTTTTTTGAAGAATTGGAGGATGGCTACAACGAACAAGCATTGGATCTGAGGTAGGGTCTTAACACCTCTATAGTATTTATTCATAAATCGCATATGTCTAGAGAAAGATAGATTTGTTTGTCTGTTTGTTGCTAGACTATCTTCTGATACTAGGGATATCGGTCTTGTTCGCAAGATCGATTTATCTGGCCAACAACCTCACCCTCTTCTTTTATCCTCCATACACTTGCCTTGCATAGTGCCTTTGAACCAAAGCCTTTGAACACTCCCTTCCTGGGTGTGCTTGTCCTCCTGGGAAGAATTGTCTTCCTCCTTGACTTCATGCAGAACTCCTGCTGAGAAGGTCACATAAGGTAGTTTGAACTTCTCTGTCGTGATCATTGATCCAAGGTGGCTCAAACCAATGTGAAGTTACATCTACTTCACAAAAGTTTCATTTGTACTTGTTTGACATACTATCAACAACAACTGTTAACAACAATAGGATTATAGACAACAACTGGATGGCCTAAACTCCTGCTTCAACTGAAGAAACATATTTCACATCTTGTATATTACCTCCATGTCTTTACATCTACATACAAATGATTGAATAGATAACAAGCCAATAAAACATGCCTTTACAACAATTGACCCTTTAAATCAAGCATGTAGAAAAATAAACAATTGATCCTAAATTTATTTTTCAAAGATGAAACACTTCATCATCATCTCCATCTTGGAGACGAAATCAAATTTTTCCAAGTCAACATTGAATTACATGCATGTTTACAACAAAGTAATCAACCCTTCAAGTTAATCACACATACATGTTTAAATACAAGGAAACCATCAACATCCCTGTGTTCATGCATATCATGCTTATGCATGGATTTCATCTTTCAACTTTCGCTTAAGTACACTGTACTTTCAAAGCTGAAATGAAATTTAATGTTGCAACAATAAAATGAGTCTCCTACTCAAATTTTCCATTCACCTTCTTGGTAAAAACCTGCAACTTGCATCTCATTAACAAATAAATGCATATATATGCATTACATCAATAGACATGCAATCTTATTTGGATAAGAACTCTAACCATTTCTTACCAATCCATTTCAAAGGTCCTTCCTTTGTCTACAAATCAGCATCAACATGTGAATCATCCTGAAACACATCATTTATGGAAACTTCCTTTCCATTCCTACCATTTCCTCTTTCCAACTTCTTCAAGTTTCGTGGAAGCATCGTTGGATTCGGAGTCCAACATTTTGTAGCAATATGTCCTTGCTTATGGCATTAAGTGCAACACATGTGCATCCTCTTGACAACATGATTTTCCTTGTCTAATGGACCTTTGGCTTCTTGCTTCCTTTCCTTCAAAAGTTTCCTGTATGTGGCCATTCTCTTCCAACATCTAGAAACATTATGGTTATTCAAACCTCAAAAGGAACATGCAATTCTTTTCCCATGCTTATATGGAAATTTATCATGCTGAGCATAATCAAAAGGAATATGATTAAAACTAGATTTATACCTTTCTTTTTCACCTTTATTAACTTCATGAGGAGGTGAATTGAATGAAGAAGTGGCTCCCTTTGGAAGACCATCAATCTCTTCAAGGCTGTCAGAGTTTCCACAACTCTTTGGTTCAAGTGTATGATGATATACACCTTCTTTCTGCAAAGTATGCTTCACACTACTGCATTCCCCAAGAATACAACCTTTGCACTCTTGAGGTAGAAGACCTGAAATGAAACTCCTTCATTTCAGGTGATGGGAAAGCTTTTAAATGCCAAAGACATAAAAATTATACCACCTTACATGAACTGGCTCTTTGATAAGCACAAAACCATATATCATTAACAACTGGCAACTAATTCATTAATTAGCATTAAAGCGCATAACCAGGTCTCGGTTCATGGAAAAAGTTTTCTTGAATAATGAGCCCAAAAGATTCGCAATGAAGTGATTTTGCGATTTGATTCACAATATCGCAGATCGCTGTATTGCGTTTTCATGATATTGTTCCGCCATTCTATCGCAATATTTTTCTATCGCAATATCGCAATATCACAGGAGTATGGCATATGATAATTTTGTTAATGTGATTTCTGCGAAATGCAATTTTCAGATATGCGCCATCGCATATCGGTGAAGGGAGTATACAATTGTTCCTTTTGCGATGCGATATTTCTTAAAGATTGATTTTAACTTGCTTTATCGTGAAACTTAAGATTTTTTAGATTTTTCAAAGATATTTTCCTAAGTTTATGATGGCAAGTTTTATTAAAAAAGAAATACAAGAACTAATTAAATTTTTTTAAATTTTTGACTAAGAGTCCCCACTTATTTAGTGTTAGTAATAACACTAAATAAGAATGGGGGTTGTTGGTGGCCACAACAATTGGCGATTCACTTGGAAGAACCAGTTATATTTTCTTTTCTTTTGAATTTTCTAAACTTCCAAAACAGAAAATTTTCCGGAAAGTTAAAATTTATTATAGAAAGATAAAGTACATTATGCTTTTTCTTGTCAATGATATTTTGTTTCTTCTATTTTCAACTTTGATTATTGACTCCCTCAAGCTAGTCCTTGTATCTACATCAGTCATTACTTGGTTTATAGAGATAAAAATAACGTTTTCTCTGTAAATCAGTTTTGAATATGCTCATTTGTCGTAGGTAGATCCTCTGCTGCCAACGGGCGTTCATAGCCCCGACAGGGTTATCTGTTACCCAACAATGATCCTTTATCCTACTTAGAGAAATATACAATTTTCAAAGAGAAATCCATATCCACACTTTTTGATTTCATTTTCTTTTTCTTACCCTTAAAGAACAATGTCTTGGTTTGATAGCCAATTTATGACATAATCATTCACTTGACTTATAACTTTGCTGAACAAGTTGGCTCGTGATGAGACCCCTTTGTTGGCTAGTTGAATTGTTTATTGATTAAACAATCAAGTACCACATTAATTGTCAACCTGGGAAAGTCTTTTTATTCCAAAGGCTACCGCGTACTGTATATACTTAATTCTAAAAGCATTAAAAACTGTAGTATACGTGCTTCTTAAACTAAGTTAAAAATGAAAGTAATTAATTAAGATTACGAATCTGAAAAGAAAAGTGATGGATGCTCTGTTGGCAGAGGATCAGGACCCTATCCTCCAAGTGAGGACGTTCAACACCTGCCCCTGTAACCAGATTGCTAATACACACTGCACTCTAATTCACCGGTGAAATATCCTTGCACAACTTCAAGCAATTAATGAAACAAAGTACTAGCAAAACGGAAATACCAGAGGTAATGCTACAGAATCCAAACATAGTATCAGCAGAAAGAAACTATCACACACTTACACACTTGACAGAAAAGTAAATGGGTGAATCTCGTGAGGAAGGTGGGCCCAGTCCCTCTCACAAGATTCCCCAGAACACAAAGGCTAGATTAAGTGCTCAGAACAATCTTCTATTCATCTGCCAAAAGATTCAAGTACAATAAAGTTCAGACTTGCTGATGTCTCTCAAAATCTCACTTACAGACCATAATCCCCCCCTTCTAATGTAGATGTCTCCTCTTTATAGAGGAGACATCTATTACAATAGATTATTACGGTTCATTCAGTTAACCCATTCTACCAAAAATAAGAATTACAGAACACTGTTACAACAGTATAATAATATATTCTTTCTTAGGCTCTGGCTGTTACATAGCTGGTAACCGACTTCGACCGTCTTCTTGGGATTCTCGCATTCCTTTGCCGTTTCCCCATGCTGTTCCTGATTTAAGCAATGGTAACTATGTTCTACCCGCTTTAGACAGCTGCTTGATCATGCTGCGTCAGCGTTCTTCAGATAGTTTCCATTTGTTATTCCCAGCTGTTGCAAAATAGCCTGCTTTAGATGGTTGCTGTTGCTGACTGTAGCAACTGTGTAGTTGCTGCTTCTGGTGTTGCAGCAACTGCGTAGTTGGTGTTTCTGATGTTGCGGCAACTACGAAGTTGCTGTTTCTGGTGTTACAACAACTATAAATTATAATTCCTGCAAGCTTAAGACAATTACTTGGCAACTTAGTCAGCTTTTCCAAAGATAAATATAAAGATACTCATGAATATGCAATGAACAATTAAACATATAGATATGCAGAAAGTTACTTCATACCTTGGGGTGATTAAGTCATTATGTAATCAAAGCTTACAACTTATGACTGAAAAGGATAATATTATGGCAAAAATATAAGGTCAAAATTGGTCAATTTTGAGTCCTAACATCCCCCCCAACTGAAGAGATTGCATGTCCTCATGCAATGTTTACTCTGAGTCCGAGTCGGAGTACTGGGATGAACAGTGTAGATTACTGAGACAATAGTTATAGGAAGTGACATCAAACTTCTTTCTGAACCCACAGACAGTCTGTATATGCCTCCATGCTGCTACTTCTTCCTTGTTGGATAGTCCAAACTGGCCCTTATATTGTTCACCAGATAACCATAGAAGTGGAAATTTAAATCTGTAGCCCATCCAACTTTCAGCATAGTGTTGCATGCATCTAATATAGTAAGGTACCCTTGTGAGTGCTACCTGTAAATTTGATGGATTATAAGGGTGATATTCCTTCCTCTCTTTGGGGCAGTTTTCCCAAAACAAATTGTTTTCCTTGACAGCCAAGGGTGCCTTGGTTTTCAGATAGTGCTGGCAGTCTTTCAGGACTACTACTTGTAGTTTCTTGACGTGGTCTTTCATATCAGGATCCTTTATCATTGTTTGATGCTGTGCAATGAAAGTGGCTGCGTTCTGTGGTTCAGCCCTAATCCACAGAAGGCAATTCTGTTCATTATGTTGAGCTGAGATAAAGGCGTTCTGCCATGTAAGCTGGTTGGCTAAAAAGGAGATGAAAGCTCTCAGCTGTATGTCGCCAACCACAGGTAACATATTCATGTTTCTTTCTTCGGACATGGCTTCATTATGGAGATAGAGCTCGCATAACATGTTTTGATCATTTTTAGGTGCCTCTGCAAAAGTTTGCAGAAATTGCTCTGATGTAACCACTTGATGAGGTCTACCTTCTCTTACAGCCTTTATCTGTAAAAATGTCAATCTTTCCCTCAAGAATGTTGCATAATTGAAAGAGGGTTTCCTTGTGGCAAGTATTCTTTGGAATAATTCAAACATCTGGGACAATCTGGCTTTTAATTCCGTAATTTCTTTGTATTGAGCTCTACATTGCTCAAGTGCTTCCCAGTTCCTATATGCATGATTGAACCAAGTCCCTTTTTGCTGTTGGAATGCTTTGCCTTGTGACTGCTCATATTCTCTCCACCATTTTCCTTTTAATGCTTGAAAACTCTCTGTTTCTGTGCATACATCACTAACAGAGGGAAACTCTGTTTGTGTAAAGGCATCAACAAGGATAATCTGCTCTGTTGGAGTAGACTGGGATAATCCAACATCTTTCTCTTCATTTCCATCTAGTGTCTCTTCCTCTTGTTGTACTGATTCATTTTGTTCCATGGTGATTTGGGTAGGTCGGGGTGAGTCTGTGCCTTTTTCTTCATTTCCTTCTTCTTCTTCTCGTTCCTTGGCAATTTGAATAGGGCTGGGTGAGTCCAATTTTTATTCTTCATTTCCTGCTTCTTGTGTAAGTACTTCTTCCATAGAAATTTGGGTAGGCCGGAGTGAATCTGTATTCTCCTCTTTCTTATTCCCTGTTTCTTCCTGCATAGTTTCTGGGGAACTTACTGGTTCTTGTGTGTCAGTAAGCTCTTCAGTTTGATCTTGTGCAGTTTCTGGGGAACTTATTGGTTCTTGTGTGTCAGTAAGCTCTTTAGTTTGATCTTGTGCAGTTTCTGGGGAACTTACTGGTTCTTGTGTGTCAGTAAGTTCTTCAGTTTGATCTTGTGCAGTTTCTGGGGAACTTACTGGTTCTTGTGTGTCAGTAAGTTCTTCAGTTTGGTCCTACATCTTCTCTGGAGAGCCTGTTGGTTCTTGTGTGACAACAGGTTCTTCTATTTGCACCCTCTCTGGAGAGCCTGTTGGTTCTTGTGTGTCAACAGGTTCTTTTATTTCAGCAGAGGACTGTGGCATTTCCATCTGTGTAACAACAGACTCTTTTGTTTCATCTACAACAGTGGAGGCTTCCTTCATTGGTTCTGCCACTACCTTATATCCTGCTTGAGTATATATTTCACCACAATTGGTACAAACATATTCATTATCCTTACTTTTCTCTGCTTCAGACGCTACTTGTGCTAAAACATGCAGGTTGAATTCATTTTGATATGCTTTCTTGACCCTTATTATTTCCTTTTGATAGTCCTGAATCTGAGATTTCAAAAATTCAATTTCTTCCTACAGAGCAGGTATGGTAGGCTGGTCTTGCGGAGCGGTAGATTCTGTTAGCGCTTGGAATTCACCTAGGCTGAGATAGACAAACTCTTAATGCTACATCAAACCATTTCACCTCGTAGCTAGCCCTACGAGGTATGAGAAGGCTCTCTCGGGTCAGAATCGGTAGATCTTTCAATAGGATAAGCTGACCAATTAGGAAAAAAGATTTTAGGCTAGTAAATTGATCTGAAAGTTTGATTTTAGGGTTTTTAATTAAACAATGGGGTTTTTCTGCGCTGAATGGGCGAGATCACAGTTTGAAACAGAAACATATAATGAACAACATAGATTATTAACGGAGGCAAGGTAGGCATGAAATTTAGCATCAAATCTGGATTTCAATGGGATGGAAAGACTGGTGAGGAGCTAAGGAGGGCAGAAAATAACTCTGAATCCTCCTTAAACAGAAGAAAACATTGAATGTGAGCAAATTTATAGGAGGAGCATACAATACTATGAATTCCTACCT
>APFE031497393.1:46772-92440 GCA_000404065.3 Pinus taeda
TAAATACAATGCTGCCCAAAACAGGGGCGCTGTTTTTTTTTAACTAACATCACAAGAATGTTTCCTTTTTTAAATATATGAAACAAAACACAGCCGGGGGAAAACCAATCGACCCCAAGACCCGGCATTTGTTTTTATCATTATTAACAAAATAAACTAAAAACAAAACCATCAGCGCTTCCTGAAGAGAGAATGGCGCTCCTTCCACTGAGATCCATTGAGGATTTGGCTAATTTCGAGGCAAATCTGGTGAACAGGTGGCATTATAGGTGTCAATTGCCATTGCTGAAGACAAATATAGACGATCGAATCTTGTTCCCTGCCCCTTTGCAACTGCAGTAAAAAAAAAAAGATCATCGGTTCCTGTTTTTCTGCTATGACATGTGTCTCTAAACAACTCAATTTCGGATGTGAATTACAAGTTTCATGGCCTTGGTGTATTTAGCTCCCGCGATTCAATATGTTAGAGGTGTTATCTCGTTTTCCTTGTTAATGGGTGGCTAAGTGGAGTCCAATGAAGCTTTGAAGGATCAATAAACTACTTTGTTTTTTGAAGTGCTCTTCATATGTTCCTCAATCACCGTCGCTGAAATAGAGATAATGTATTGTCCCTTGTAGTACCCGATCAAGTTCAGCGATTGCAAAGTGTGTAGTACCCGATCAAGTTCAGCGACTGCAAAGTGTTGATAATATCATCACTGCGAATGGCAGTCATGGAACTTAAATCCTTAATAGACAAATTTCCTCCATGGTCGCGGAGGACTTCCAGGGGAACTCTGCTCCAATAACTTCTAAAGCTAACCAAGTGTTATGAGAAATCGCCCATAGCCTTTTCGCTGCAATGGTGGAAGAGTCAAAATACACGCCAAATTGTAAGACTCTACGGAATATTTTTCCTTGGAAAAGTATCCAACTATTTGATGTCCATAATTATCCAGCTCTGTTAATATGTAAAACAGGGAAGAGTCTACATCATAGTAAAGCGTCTTGTGGTCAAGGAAAAGTTTTGCAGGAAAGCATAGATTCTGACCATACAATTTACTCTTTTGACCATCCATTTCAAACACTGAAAGGGTTTGCAGGCTCCCTCCCTTTTCAGACAGTTTACTCTGTCTGCTGGTTGACTCACCATTCTGTTTATTATCAGATGGAATTGAAGATTGCTCAGCAACAACAGTCCTGTATATCTCATTACCTGGTGGGTGTCTATAGCAATATTTCATCATGTGGTGCTTATATGTTATTCTCTTCTTCATATACCTCAAGCAGAATTCACAAATATATAGCTTGTCTACATTTGAATATTCTTCAGGATATGGCGAATAATACCGTATCAATCTCGTATTTCCCAAGCTCCACAACCTGGAATGTTCTTGACTTTAGTTTTTCCTTCATGCTCCTTTTCAAGATTTTGGTCAATGGGTGAGAGTTCCTCTAGACCCTTTTGCACATTGTGTATCTCATCATAGCGCCTCTGTAGATTGAAATAAGTGAAATCATAAATGTCACAATCAAATATGCCACCTGGAGAAGCCTTCTCACAATCTTTGCACTACTGAATTGCTGCATAATCCAGTCTACTGATCACTTGAATTTGCAATCCCCATCATATTCAACAAATTACGATCTTCTTTGAATCGCTCCAGCACTATGCCTTTCACAGCATTTAGAGTTTCCTAATCATTTCCTTTAACAACTACTCCCCTTGCAACCGAAAAGAAGACAACACCACGTCCACAATCACATGCCCTTATCCATATATCTGGGTGTATTCGGTGTATCAGATGAGCCTGCATTTGGAGAAATACAAGAGATCATAACTGTGCATGAATCACCCACAAATGAGTCACAAAGCACCTCTGTCAATTTACTTCCTCAGAAAGGAATGCTGATATGATCATTGTCAAAAGCCCGAATGCACCCCTTCAAAGCCAACAAGCTATTATTGATCTCTCGTGTCGTTTACTCCCATCCAGATCAATAAAATAAAGCTTCCCAACTCTGCCTGTTTAATGAATTAATAAAAAGCTGACCAACATTTTCCAGAAGGCACTTTGCAATCACAAATTCCTCTGCCATCGTATGTGCTGGATGACACACTAAATTGATGCCATTGTAGCCAAGATAAATTTCTTATTCGGATAAAGACAAAACTCAGCGCATGGCAGCACAAACCTGGTGGCTTTTATATAACCAATTTGATTTTTCCACATGGAAGGCACTTTGCCAACAGTAAATCAACATCTTTTCGAGATTGACAGAATCTAAGAAACCGGTCAACTATGAAGAAAAAGATCCCTCCTGCTGTTGGACAGTTCTGAATGCTGCATATTCCCATTCGATGGCTCTTTGTGTTTCGAAATATTGGTTTTTTCACAAGTCCCAACCACAAAAATTGCAATCATCAGCACCACTATACAAGATATCATGCTGCTGGGAGTTATAAGCAACAGTCCAGACTTCAAACATGTGAGATTTCCAAGTGTGTTCTATTTGCATCTGAGCTTCGCTCAAACTGACAACTGAAACGAAACTCATCTGAAAGGCCTACTACAATATTTGAAGAAAGGCTAGCATCAAACTGGTCCCAATCCACAGTAAGGCACATTAAAAAGCAACTAACATTCTCACTCACAAGTTCCTTTATCTTAACATTGTCAGTCACCTGAACTTCATCTTCAGACATCATCCCTGAAGTTTCTAGACAATAAGTTGTCAAGTTACCATGTGAATCAGCTTGTAGAAGATGAGGCTGCATGTTCCCTTTCCTTGGTCTCCATTTGATATCAAAAATTCCTGAAGTTTTAATCTTCTGAAGAAACTTGAGGTGTGTTTTGTCATGAATTGAGAGCAGAGATAAAATTCCAACACGACAAGGCTGAGAACTTTCCTGTAATGTATAGGTCGCTGCTGCTAAAATATGTTGAAATAGATAGTCAGGACAGAATTCAACTGCATCAGCATTACCATCTAGATGAATGCATGTTACGTCCATTCTTGATGCCAAAAGTCAGACCAGATCAAATAAATGGACATGATTGCTGATGATGTTTTGTTTTCTTTTTACTTTAACAGAGGTAAGAGCTTGAAGTCGCTGCTAGTTGAATAGCTGGAGATAAATTACATAATCGGAAACAACACATTAATGATTTCTTATTCAAAACAGGGTTTTGAAGAAGAATCAATCTCTGAGATGAGACGGAGTCTAACAGATTCCAGTGGAGGCAGAGGTTGTATGTCATCATTTTGATCAGTATTCCCCACAGGTGGTTCTTGTGTGTCACCTGGGGTAGTGGTTGTTTCTTGTGTTGCAGCCATTTGGTCACTATTACCTTGGGTGTCGGCAGCTCGTTCTTGTGTGTCAGCTGTCTTAAAATATGATGTCACGAAGCTATCAACACTCTGCATCTCAACTTCCGAGGGTGAGGGAGAGGAGTTTTTAGGACTGGTGGGAGTGCAGATCCTTATAGTGATGGGTGGTGGATTGGAGGGATTAGGAGATTCAGTTGCTACCGATGACCGAGTTCTTCACTTTGGTAGAGAAGCAGGGAATTCAAGCTTTTTTCTCTTCAGGCTAGCTTTCTTTAGGATAGGGACAGTAGCCGGAGTAGCAGGTGTCTTAGCTGAAACCCTAGTTTTTCTTCTTTTCGATGGGGTTTTCTTTCCCTGCTGTATTTTTCGTTTAAGCAGGGTAATGGGGATATTGTCATCATAATCATCAGTAGAAATACCAAGTATGGGAATGGAAGAATTGGTTCTTTTGGGAGATGGGGTTGTTCTCGTGGTCATTTCTACTGCTGCTTGTTCATTCTCAGCAACTTGCGGGGGTGTTTGGTGGAGTTGTTCAGGAATGTGCTCTGCTTGCTGAGGGTTTTCTAGAGGGATTTTTTTAGGCATGTCCTCCATTTGCTGAGGAAGTTCTTCATCTTGCTGAGGTGTGTCCTCAGCTCGGTGAAGAATTTCCTCTTCTTGATGAGGAATTTCATGTTCCGGTTGTGGAATTTCTGCCTCGTGATGGGGATTAATGGGGGGTGGAGGGTTATTTAGAGCGAGGGCTCTATTAATCAGCAATTGGGCTAAGCAGTGGTGTTTTAAGGAAAGAAGTGGACGCTTTGCGTTAACAGCATAACGTGACATGTTTTTGAGACAACCCAATAGATAATATGGCATGTTTATTAACTGACCATTTCTCAAATGATTCAACAGGATGAAATCGTGCTGGTAAATTACCTGGTAGCGGCCTTCGCACGTCAGGTATTTCTTGACAAATTCAACGACTTTCGGCCACGGTTGAGGTAACAACCGAAGTGCTACGCCTCTGCCCTTGGGCTCTACCTGCTCGCCTAGTTGGAGAAAATCCTGCTGCGCATTAAGAATCAGGTGCTTTCTGCTGAACCACCGTGTGCCATTAGCTGGTAGCCCGGTAGCTTGGGCTATAATTTCCTCCGTGACTGGGATTTGAACTCCCTGGACGACAGAGAATCCTTCTGTTAAATTGCATGCAAATTCAAGGACTTGCTACACGTCAAAGTCCGGAAGTCTCCTGAAGTACTCTATCCATCCTGCTTGCAAGAAAATTTGATAAATCTCTGGATAGAGTTCAAGGACTGCTGTCGTGCCAGGTTCATGTGTAATGAGGGTTCCTCCCATAGCTGTTGTTTCAGTGAATTTTAGAGTTCAGAGCCGAGCTTCCAATTTCAGTTCAGAGTAAAACGTCGCAAATGGTAACATGCAGTGATAGGGTGGCTTTTACATATTACCGGGAGAGTTAAGGGTGGTGTCAGTTGGCATAGTATATCATTATAAGAGTTGCTTTGGTAATCCCCCCCTCCTACGTGTAAGTGATATGATTGGAAGTACAATTATTTGATAGGCCTATCAACTTCTCCGCATTATCTATTATTTAATGTCCATACATAATCATGCGTACCTTCGTATTTTACCTTTTTGATTGCTGCGTCAAAAAGTCTTGTCTTGTCTTCTGCTGGATCATAATGATTACCGCGGATATGAGAGCGTGGGAATACCGGTGATTTGTAATGATAATGACGGGAAGTGATAGTAGGGTGCTGTAATCATCACAAGAAGTGGTATATTTTATCAAAATTTGTTCCTTGGGGGCTGAAGTGGTAAGACTGGTGTTTTCGTACGTGAGGGAATTTGCTGGGAGGGGTATTCCGTGATCGGGAAGCGATGTTGTAGCACCAGGATTGGTGTTACAGCAATGGAAAATTGCTGTTGTGGCAACAGGGAATTATGTTATATCATCAGGAAAAAGACTTTTTTAAAAACGGGAAATGTGCTGGAGCAACAGGAAATGGTGTTGGAGCAACAGGAAATGGTGTTGCAGCAACAGGGAATGGTGTTGCAGCAACAGGGAATGGTGTTGCAGCAACAGGAGTGGTGTTGTAGCAATGAGGAATGGTGTTGCAGCGACAGGAATGGTGTTGCAGCAACAGGGAATGGTGTTGCAGCAACAAGAGTGGTGTTGCAGCAACGGGGAATGGTGTTGCAGCGACAGGAATGGTGTTGTAGCGACAGGAATGGTGTTGCAGCAACAAGAATGGTGTTGCAGCAACAGGGAATGGTGTTGCAGCAACGAAGAATGGTGTTGCAGCAACAGGGAATGGTGTTGCAGCAACAGGGATTCCAAGTCTGCAAAGTAATTCCTTTGAAACTTTTGTTCTCAGCTACTTCCCAAGCTAAAATCTGCAAAATACTGAAATGTAATATCGCAATCCTTGGCAGGATTTATTAGTTTCTTAAAAAAAAGAATATCTAACCTAAAAATTACATAAATAATAGAAATTCAAGTGCTTTGAGGGACAACAAGTTCCCCTGGAAAAGAATACTGTTTTATTGCCATGCAAGTGGCTTTAAAATTTTCCTTGGAAACCGACTGCTGATATAACCGAAGTCGGTAGCCATTCACTAACAGAGGTGTTCTTCTCCCATCAATTGTTAAAATTCTAACTGTTCTGTTTGGAAAAACAACATCCACTTCTTACGGCCCTAACCACCTTGTTCTTAGCTTCCCTTGAAAATTCTCAAAACGGGAATCATAAAGTAGAGCCCAGTTACCTTTCTGGAACTGCTTTTGCTTGATGGTTATGTCATGCCATCTGCTTCTTTGTTGTTGTATCATCGTTGTTTGATGGACGACATCCAGTCTTTTCTCATCCAATTCCTGAAGCTGCTGCAACCTGGCTGTCTGTGCATTAGTTAAATCAAGGTTAACAGCTAAGGCAGTTCTTAAGGTTTTAATCTCAAACTCTACAGGGAAAATAGCATTCTTTCCAAAAACTAATTCATAGGGTGAAAAGCCTGTTTTATTCCTCCAAGTGGTTCTATAGGCCCATAGAGCCTCGGGCAACCTCTGAAACCAGTCCCTTCTATTCTCCTTTATCGTTTTTGTTAAGATGGCTTCAATGACCTTGTTGGTACTTTCCACCTGCCCATTTGCTTGGGGGTGGTATGGTGTATTCATTTTGTGCTTGATATGACATTTTTGGAGCGTATTTTTGAAGCCATGAGAATTAAAAGGAGGTCCTCTATCAATGACTAATTCTCTGGGTAGTCCAAATCTAACAAAGATTTCTTCAAATAAGAATGTTAGTACTGCTTTTTCATTAGCTTTAATGAGTGCTTTTGCCTCTACCCATTTAGTCATATAATCCGTGCATATTAATATGTACACTCTTTGATTAGATGGAGGATTAATGGGACCTATAAAATCTAATGCCCATTTCTCAAAAGGTTCAAGAGTTACCTGGGGATTAAGTGGCATTTCATCCCTATGGTTAGGCTGGCCCATTCTTTGATAGCTGTCGCAAGCCTTCACATATTTTCTGGCATCTTTAAAAAGTGATGGCCAATAATAACCCATTCTAAGTACCTTGTGTGCTGTTCTTTTGTCTGCAAAATGTCCTCCACAAGGGCCATCGTGACAAGCTTTTAGTATATCATAAATCTCGTCTTCCCTAATGCATCTTTGGATTTCTTGATCTATTCCTGTGTGGAACAGACATCCGCTTATCCAGCTGTACCTAGCGCTCTGTTGAATGATTTTCCTTTTTTCTCTGTGTGATAGGTGTGATGGTAATTTTCCTACAACTAAGTAGTTGGCAATATCTGCGTACCAAGGTGAGTGGGCAGAGATTGCAAATAAATACTCATCGGGAAAAGAATCGTCTACTGGAATATTTTCATTAGTTTTCAATCGAGAAAGAAAGTCAGCAACTACATTTTCTTTTCCTGGTCTATTTACAATTGTGATATCAAATTCCTGTAATAACAGTAACCATCTAGTGACTCGAGCATTTGTAAATGATTTATTCATTAAGTATTTAATGGCCAAGTGATCGATATGCACAACAGTAGTATAACCAGTGATGTAATGCCTAAATTTGTTGATAGCATAAATAACTGCTAGAAATTCTTTCTCAGTGACCGTGTAATTAAGTTCTGCGGGAGTCATGTTTTTACTAATGAAGTAAATGGCATAGGGAAGACCATTTTCTTCCTGTCCCAGGACAGCTCCAATGGCAGTGTCTGAGGCATCAAAGGATATGTGAAAGGGGAGTGCCCAATATGGTCCTCTCAAAATGGGAGCTATGGACAACTGATGTTTAAGCTGATCAAATGCTTTTTCACAGTCATCAGTCCACTTAAATTCAACGTTTTTCGTTAATAACACAAACATAGGGGAAGCTATCTTAGAAAAATCTTTGATAAATCTTCTGTAGTACCCTGCATGTCTTAAGAAACTCCTAACTTCTGTCTGGGTTTTGGGAATAGGGAGGGTCAAAATTACCTGTATTTTTGCAGGATCGACTTGAATTCCTAATAATGAAACAAAGTGGCCTAATACAATGCCTTCATTCATCATCATATGGCATTTCTCAGTACTTAAGGCAAGATGTGCTTCAATACACCGCTTGAGTACTTTTTCAAGATTCTGCAGAGCATCTTCAAAGGTTATTCCATAAGGAGTAAAGTCGTCCATAAAAATTTCTAAGGAATCATTTATCATATCAGAAAAGATACCTATGACTGCTCTCTGAAATGTTATTGGGGCATTACATAGCCCAAATGGGAGAACCTTGTAAACAAAGGTTCCCCAAGGGCTAGTAAAAGTGGTTTTATCCTGGTCCTGGGGTGCAATCCTTATCTGATTACATCCGCTAAATCCATCCAAAAAGGAAAAGAACTTCTTACCAGCTAAGTTATCTAATACCTGATCAATGAATGGTAACAGGAAATGGTCCTTCTGGGTGGCCTTATTTAGGGCTCTATAGTCTACACATACTCGCCATTTCCCATTTTTCTTGGGTACTATTACTAGCGGAGAAACCCATTCACTATCAGATATGGGGTATATAAATCCTGAATTTAAAATTTTTTGAAGCTCTTCTTTTACTATTTCCCTTAGATTGGGGTTCATCCTTCTTTGGGGTTGACAAACTGGTCGGGATCCTTCTTTAATATAAATCCGGTGAGTGCACAGTTCAGGGGAAATCCCTTTCATGTCTGTATAATCCCAAGCGAATGCCTCTTTATTTTCTTTAAGTAGCTTCATTAACTGTTGTTTTTGATCATCTGTTAGGTTAGGATTTATATTTAATGTTTTACCTGGTTCGATTTCTACAGTCATGCTTTTGGAAGGGCTTCCAGCTAGTATCTGAGATAGATTTTCAGTTCAAGGTTGTTCTGGGATTCTGATTCTAGGATTGTAGTGAGGTGATTATGTATTTCTGAGCTAACCGAAGAAGGTTCAGAAATAAAGTTGCTGATTAATTCATCTTCGGTTGAGTTTTTGAGAGTTAAAGCTTGTCCGACAGTTAAAATAGGTTGGGTTTTCTCATCCTCATAGTCTACCCATATTGAATTATCATTATTAATCATGGGTGTGGCATGAGGATAAAGAGTCAATTGTTTAGTTTCCTGCCCATTGGATATTGTCATTGATCCAGACCTACAGCTGATGAAAGCATCTACTGTAGCCAACCAAGGTCTTCCTAGAATTAATGGATGACCCCCCAACTTTGTTTTAGTTTGTAACACCACAAAATCGGCTGGGTAATTCCAAGATTCTACAGAAATTACCAGGTCTTCGATCACTCCTTCAGGTTTAATTGTAGAGCGGTCAGCCAACTCTAAAATGGTTGGAGTTTCCCTAATTAAGTGTTTCAACTGCAGTAATTGTGCTGTTTCAAGTGTCATAATATTTATTGCAGCACCTAGATCCACTAGAACTTTAGAGACAAAGGTTTTGCCGACCTGAACTGTTACTGTAGGGTGACTAGGGTCACCATATTTCACAGGGGGGTCTTTTTCTGTCATTAAAGCAGTCAGTTCTCCCATCACATGAACTGTGAGGGGTTCCTTGGCTTTTCTCCCAGGCTTCCTAACACAAATATCCCTAACAGTTCTGGCGTAGATAGGGACATCTCTTAGTGCTTGCAATAATGGGATTTTGACATATAAATTCTGCAGTTCTCCTAAAAGATTAAAAGCTGGTTGCTCAAACGTTTTATTAAGAGTCAATCTTTCAGGGAAGGGTGGTTCATCTGTTTGGACAGTCTTGTTAGAATATGATTCAAGAATTTCAGTATCTTTATTGGATGACTTTTCCTTTCTAGTTTCTTCTTTTTCAAAGTCAGTAATGTCATCTATGATGGGTTCAACTATCCTCCCGGAGCGTAAATGGATATCATTACATTGCATAGGGAGGACAGGTTGACTTTGAATATCGATTACCTGCAAGGCTTTATTATTGTTTGGATTGGGGTTAGGTTGCACAGGCAGTTGGGGTCTCATTGATTGGTTATTCTGCGGAGTATTGGATGGTAAGGAAAGAGACTATTGTTGTTGAGGAAATGGTATCTGTTGGGCTACCTAGTTTGGATTCCATTGATTAAAATACGGTTGCTGGGGAGCCCAAGGATTCCATATAGTAGGATCAGGAAAAGGAAGATTCGGTTGCTGCATAAGTGGAAAATTTGTTGTATTAAAGGGTGGGTACTGCATTTGGTTCATGGGTGGGTAGTTTGTTTGAAAAGGAGAATTATTATTCCAACGTCTGAATGCTGTGTTAGAGCTCATACCTTGTCTTTGTGGCCATTGCCTCCTCTGTGTCATCAGGTACACTGCTTCAGCCTCTTCTTCAGTTGACTGCAATGCTGCTTTGATTCCAGGCAGAGAGGGGCATTGCTGGGTTTCATGGTCCTTCTCGCAGATTGTGCAGATAGGTATCTTATCCAGTGGGCATTCCCTGAGTGGGTGTTTTTCTCTGCATTTGGAACAAAAAATAGCTAGAGCAGCTTCTGCTTCCGCCTGTTTCTTCTTAACCTGCAGAGCATCAATTTGTGAAGCAAAATAGCTTAGCATCTCAGTTTTAAATTCTTCCAATAAGTTACCTATTTCAGCTCTTGTTGCTCCTCGACTGGCTGACTTTTGAACTCTTGAATACACATTATCCCTGCTCTTTGACCTGTTCCCCGCTCCTCTTGAGCATCTCATGCAGAGATTGATAATTTCATCAAAAGATTCTTTGGAAATGTACCCTTTTCCCAGCATGTTCAACATGTCCAAGCAGTCATCTCTTACCCCTTTCAGCAATATGGTTTTCAGAATATATTTACTCATATTGGGGTGGTCAGACCTCTGCAGATTATACTGCAGTCTTTCCACAAAATCTTCTAAGCTCTCGTCCTCCTTCTGAACCATTTTAAACAATTCTTCCTTCCTTTCTCTTGTTCGGCAGTAGTCTTGATATTTGGCCAGGAATCCCTCTTTCATCTGGTCCCAGGTGGTGATTGCCTGAGCTCCTAAGCTCATGAACCACCTCAATGCATTCCCTTTTAGTGTTTCTGGAAACAGTTTTAGTTTTTGATTAGGACTCACATAATCATAACTTCTACATAGTATATCGAATTCAAAGAGGAATCCATCTGGGTCTTCAGAGGATAGCCCATGGAAGTTGGGTAATGCTGAGAGTGGAATGTTCTTCATAGGGGTCGTTCCTCTCGGGAGGTCCCCAATAGGGAACTCCAGGGTAGAGAGTGAGTTCTCCCCCCTTCCTTCTGCTCTGTTATCCTCCATTGGTCTTTTTCCTGAATCACTCACTTTATCTTCTGTATATTCTGTTTCTTCACGCTCTTCTACCGGTTCCTCAGTGTATTCTGGTACTTCCAGCTTCCTTTCAGGTCCCAGTACTTCCGCCGTCTGTTGATCCGTTTGTGAGGAGTATTGGATTTGAGGTCTACGGGAACTTGTCCTCTGTGATGTTTCGGCCTTTGAGATTATTTCGTCAATAAAAGTCTTTCTTCCTCCCTTTCCGCCTGTGAAATTAGGTTTCTTGCGTCCTCTCATGCACCTGTTATTTTCACAAAGAAGTCATTAACGCTTTTAGAAATCTTTAGTTGCCTTCCCTGGCAACGACGCCAAAATGTTGGCTAGTTAAATTGTTTATGGATTAAACAATCAAGTACCACATTAATTGTCAACCTGGGAAAGTCTTTTTATTCCAAAGGCTACCACGTACTGTATGTACTTAATTCTAAAAGCATTAAAATCTGTAGTATACATGCTTCTTACACTAAGTTAAAAATGAAAGTAATTAATTAAGATTACGAATCTGAAAAACAAAGTGATGGATGCTCTGTTGGCAGAGGATCAGGACCCTATCCTCCAAGTGAGGACGTTCAGCACCTGCCCCTGTAACTAGATTGCTAATACACACTGCACTCTAATTCACCGGTGAAATATCCTTGCACAACTTCAAGCAATTAATGAAACAGAGTACTAGCAAAACGGAAATACCAGAGGTAATGCTACAGAATCCAAACAGAGTATCAGCAGAAAGAAACTATCACACACTTACACACTTGACAGAAAAGTAAATGGGTGAATCTCGTGAGGAAGGTGGGCCCAATCCCTCTCACAAGATTCCCCAGAACACAAAGGCTAGATTAAGTGCTCAGAACAATCTTCTATTCATCTGCCAAAAGATTCAAGTACAAGAAAGTTCAGACTTGCTGATGTCTCTCAAAATCTCACTTACAGACCATAATCCCCCCCTTCTAATGTAGATGTCTCCTCTTTATAGAGGAGACATCTATTACAATAGATTATTACGGTTCATTCAGTTAACCCATTCTACCAAAAATAAGAATTACAGAACGCTGTTACAACAGTATAATAATATATTCTTTCTTAGGCTCTGGTTGTTACACAGCTGGTAACCGACTTTGACCGTCTTCTTGGGATTCTCGCATTCCTTTGCCATTTCCCCATGCCGTTCCTGATTTAAGCAATGGTAATTGTGTTCTACCCGCTTTAGACAGCTGCTTGATCATGCCGCGTCAGCGTTCTTCAGATAGTTTCTGTTTGTTATTCCCAGATGTTGCAAAATAGCCTGCTTTAGATGGTTGCTGTTGCTGACTGTAGCAACTGCGTATTTGCTGCTTCTGGTGTTGCAGCAACTGCGTAGTTTCTATTTCTGGTGTTGCGGCAACTGCTTAGTTGCTGTTTCTGGTGTTACAACAACTATAAATTATAATTCCTGCAGGCTTAAGACAATTACTTGGCAACTTAGTCAGCTTTTCCAAAGATAAATATAAAGATACTCACGAATATGCAATGAACAATTAAACATATAGATATGCGGAAAGTTACTTCGTACCTTGGGGTGATTAAGTCATTATGTAATCAAAGCTTACAACTTATGACTGAAAAGGATAATATTATGGCAAAAATATAAGGTCAAAATTGGTCAATTCTGAGTCCTAACACCCTTGTCTTTTGATTGCAACAATCTTGAGTCATTGCCCTGTTGTGGTATGCAGTATTGGCAAAGTCAGTAAGCTATAATATCTATGATTATGATAAGCCAGCTCGTGATGAGACCTCTTACTCTTTAAGTTAAAGTGTGTCATTGGATCATTCTTTGAGCGTTGTAGTTTCCTAGGTGGGGAGGAAATCATTTTTTCCTTAAGATAGCTCTGGACGACAATGGTAGAGTTTTTGGAAAGAGCTTTTCTACAGAGAATCTTCATTTTTTTATTGATACCTTTCATTAGACTGATATAAAACAATTTCCCACTAAAGGTCGTTTTTTTATCAAAATTTACAAAGTCGAAACTAGTATCATTTCTAGGTCTAGACTTTTTAATTGTATCTTTCAATAATAAATATCAATTTTCTAAAAGAATTCTATTTATACAAGTGAAAAAACAAAATCTGAAAGAGAATTGGTGTCTTTTTTGTGAATTGCAAATGTAACCATTTACAACCGGTTTTATTATGGAAATAAAAACTAATCTACAAACTAGAAGAAAGATCTCCTATGGAAAATATTTCTTGAGGATCTGTCCGTTAATAGGTAAAGAATCTCTTTTTCCTATTAAATCCTGCAACATAAAAGTGGACGGACCTATTAATTCTATGATTTGAAAAGGGCCAAGCCACATTCGTTGAAATTTTGTATGTTTCCCTTTTTCCTCATGAGCCTTGTCCCATTTTAAAACTAGATCTCCCATCTGAAAGTCTTTTCTGGTCATTATGTTTGAATCAAAAGAGGTTTTTACTGATGCTTGATGATGAGCGTGAGTTCTTTTGGCCTGTTCTCATTGTTCTTCTAACTTAATTGTTTCCATTTGCCTTAGCTGTAAAGAGGAAGTTGGTACTTCATCAATATATTGAACTAAGGACAGAGAGGGAATTGCTAAATGAGTGGGAAGAACCACTTCTTTCCCATAAACTAAATTGAATGGAGAAGTGCCGATGGAGGCTTTCTGCATTATTCGATCTGCCCATAAAGCATATATTAAAGACTTGTGCCAATTTTTATGATTTTGGTCAACTGTTCGCTTGATAATCCTGATTAGATTTTTATTTGTAGATTCGGCTAATCCATTTCCCTGTGGATAGTAAATGGCGGAGTATTTAAGCTTGAAACCCATTTTGAGTGCAAATTTAGTCACTTCATTACCAGAAAAATATGATGCATTTTCAAACATTAAAGTAGAAGGCAACCGAAACCTGGTGATTATGAACTGGTCTATGAACTCGATGATATGTTCAGCATTAGCCATCTTGAGTGGAACTGCTTCTTAGTAAAGTAATCTGTTGCTGTAAGGATATATCTATGCTGTTTAGAAGAGTGAGGAACGATCTCATCTATTATGTCCAATCCCCATTGATCAAAAGGCTGCTCAATGTTGACTGGTTGTAGTGGCAAGGATGGTTTCTTTTGTCTCCCGGCAACAGTTTGACAGACTTGACATTTCTTCACGTAGTTATGCAAGTCTTTGAATAATGTGGGCCAGTAATAGCTTGCGCGTAAGATTTTATGTGCAGTAGCGTCTCTAGCATAATGTCTACTTGCTAGCCCATCATGGAGTTCCTGTAAGACTTTTTCAGCTTCAGATTTCTCAAGACATCTAAGGAGAATAGAATCATAATTTATTCTAAAAAGAACATCGTTCACGAGCTGATATTGTTTGGCTTTCAGCCTTAGAGCTCTTTTCTTGGTATGATTGAGGTTTGAAGGAGCATATCCATTCTTTAAGTAATAAATGATATCAGTGTATAATGACTCAACATCGTTTAGGCTTACCTCATACATTTGTGTCTCTGCATATGGAATTTCAGACATAAGCGATGCTCCAGCCAACATTTTGCAAAAGCCTTGACCTTTTACAATACTTGCTGGTTTGATTTCTACATCATATTCTTGTAAGGCAGTAACACAATTGGCTCTTTTCTCACCCACATTTTTTTGTACTAAAAGATTTCTTACCACTGGAAATGGTATGATGATTTTCGTATGGGTTTTGAGTAGAAAGGGTATGAAATATTTAATTGCTTTGAAAATAGCGTAAGCTTGTTTCTCCACATCTGAATAATTTAAGTCAGCCCCTTGTAAATTTGAATTGAAGAAAGAAATTGGGGCTTCTGCCTTATCTTGATTTACTTGAGTGAGTATCGCAGCATATGATTTATCAGAGGCAAACGTGTATAAAATAAAAGGATCGGAAAAATTTGGAGTTGCTAAAGATGGAGAATTCACAATTGCTTGTTTGATCAAATTGATTGCTTCATATTCGTCTTGGCCCCATTTAAAGTTTGGGTTCTTTTTAATCATTTCTTGTAAAGGAGACATGATTTTTGAAAAATTTGGAACGAATCTCTTTACAAAGTTAATCTGGCCAAGAAAAGATTGCATAGCTTTCTTGTTGTGAGGTAGGGGTATTTCAGAAATCTCCTTGATTCTATCAGGATCAATGTGAATCCCAGATTTTGACACTATGAATCCTAGAAGTTTCCCTTCACCTAATGCGAAAAAAGATTTTTTTTTTTTCTGGGTTAAGTGAAATTCCATATATTTGACAACGTTGGAAGATTTGTTTTAAACCTTTAAGATGATTGTTTCGTTTCTTGGAATATACAGTTATATCATCCAAATAGATTACCACTGATTTGTTAACTAAACCTTTGAATGCGATGTCCATGGCTTTCTGGAACATGGAACCAACATTGATTAGACCAAATGGCATCTTTTGATATGCGTATGTGCCCCATTTAGTTCTGAATGTGGTTTTCAATTGATCATCGGGATGTACCAGCACCTGATTGTACCCTGAGAATCCATCCAAGAATGTAATTAATTCTGATCCCGCGACTGCCTGTAGTATTTGTTCCATATGAGGCAAAGGAAAGTTATCCTTTTGGTAGGCTTTATTAAGATTTCGAAAGTCAATACAGATTCTGATGTCTCCGTTCTTCTTTCTAATGGGAACCATATTGGAAACCCATTTGGAGTGTCGAACGGGAAAACTTATTTTGGATTTCAATAACTTATTGAGTTAAGATTTGATCTGGTTTTCTAGGTTGGGATGGATCTTTCTCAACTTCTGTTGGACAGGTTTCTCATTGTCTATCATTGGAATAGTATGTTGGATGATGGAGGTGTCATATGTTTTGAGTTCATCGTAATTCCAAGCAAAGACATTTTTGTATTGTCTCAAAAGACGAATATATGCTAATTTTTCTTCAGGATTTAGACCAAAGGCCTAGGTTGATATTTTGTGGTTTGGTATCAGTTCCTAGATTTACTAATTCGTAGTTCAAATTTGAACTTTGGAGTTTTGAATTGGTAGATATTTTAAACCGATCTTTCAAATCATAAAGGTCTTCTAACTTGACTACTGACTTAGGTATAGCATTGTTAGTGCTATCTTGTTGTAATTGTTGGTCATGTTGGTCTTCGTCAATTATTTGATTGGTGTAGGATCCTTCATATGTGAGGAAACTCACAATATTAGGATCGTCATTGAAAATCCTCCAATTGGTAATGTTATCAGGAATCGAGGGTCTAAAAATTAACTCAATTGAAAATCGATCAGGGCTAAAATCTTCTGAAGGAATGAGCTTGGAAGCTACGTTGGCTAAGAGGTCTGCACTAGCATTCTGGAGTCTGGGAATTGACAAAATATTAAATGCTATAAAGTGTTTAGTCAGATATTGAACTACATATTGGTAATGTTTTAAATGACCTGATAAACAATGTATAGTATTACGTACCTGTCTGATTACAATTTCAGAATCTCCGAAAACTTGAAGGTATTTGATGTCTAATATGATTCCTTTGTATAATCCTTGGACTAAAGCTTCGTATTCCACGGTATTGTTGGTGCAATCAAATTCGAGTCTACAAGTTAGCATAATCTTATTTCCCTCTGGACTTATTAACATGCATCCTGCTCCTGCTCCTTCGTTAGATTTAGAACCGTCAAAAAATAACTTCCAAAATAAAGATTTATTTACAGGACTATCTATAAAATTAATACATTTAGAACTATCTGTCTGAGAGAAATTTTATACTTGAGATAAAACATAAAGTTCTAAGTAAGTTGAAGAATGAACATTAAAATTTCCTAGGAAAGAATCTACTGAGTAGTTGCCAATGATGTTATTGCTGTATGCTATTAGTTCATTCTCTCCTTCTAGTTCTGTTACTATGAATTTTTGATGTCTTTCTCGCTCAACTTTTATTTGATTTGGTTTACCATTGTACAAGAGCCACATGTGTGACCAGTCAGTTGCAAAGTATCCATGAAGTTTTTCTGACCAATCTCTGCTAAGAATTAAGCCATAAAATTATGGAATATCGCAACTAAAATGTCGATAACTTGACATACCTTTGGGTTGGATGACAACCTTATGGTAACCTGATTTAATTCGCCAATCACTTCGACTTGCGATCAATCTAGCTGAACTATACGCACAACAGATTTTTGCGGTTGAACATTCAATCTTGCACATATTGACTTTGGCAAAATATTCGATGAAGCTCAAGAATCCACTAAGCAATTATGCACATTTTTATTGAAAATTTCATAAGTAAGAAGAAATGGGGAAGTATGCGGTCTCGATCTTCCTCCAATTAAAGCGCTATCGTTTGGATAAACTTTATTCATTACATTAATTGGAGGTCTTCCCATATCATGGGAAGCTTGAGAGATTACAACAGTGTGCAAAGGTACAACTAGTACAACATGCAACTCTTTCATAAGTATCTTTTGCTGGTGTTTTAACTTGCTGAATTCGTAAAAAGTGATGTTGGCCCTAGTCTTTTTCATGTCTTCTATGATATTATACTCCATTTCATCCGTAACGATCAGCGTTTTAGATGGAGTTGATGAATCTGTTTGGACTGGGCTAGTTTGAGTCGCTTTAGGTGTCGTTTTCTTGGCTGCGACTTTATCCTTAGTCATTGAGCTTGCGCTCTTTGGCTTAGGAGTAGGTTGAGGAGGGTCAAGTTGATTTCTACTTTGAGTGCTAACTGAGGATGCCTCTTGATCCTCTTCATCTGGGAGGATGAAATCGCACATACCTTGTAACTCTACAACTTCTTCTTCGTCGGTATGTTCTTTAGTAGCGATTTCCTCTTCTTCTTCTTCTGATTCAGCACTTGTAATAGCATTTGGGGGCTTGGAATCAGTTGGCAGGTTTCTTTTAAAAGGTCTGTACGGCTTCTTAGAAGAAGTTTTTGCCACTTGTTTCTTAATGTCAACCATTTCGTTATACACGATCTTCAAAACGTTTTAAAATCCTTCTAAGTCGAATGGATCTTTCGATTGCTTTTTCTTGGCATCTTCCTTGAACGTAATCTTCTTGGATTTTCGTTCTTCTATCACATTTTTCTTTTCTAGGGCAATAATACGTTTCTCTACTGCTATTGCTTCTTTCATATTTTCTACTAAAGTTGTTTTGTTTTCCCTATCAATGAAGATTGCTATGTTGGATGGTAAAGCAGTGATGTACCATTCACTTCACACTTCTTCGCTGGGCTTAGAAGCAGTAGGAATTTTGTTTAACAGTTTATTGAAACGTGAATTAAAATCTTTGGTAGGCTCTTTTGACTCGACCCTTAAGTTAGACAGATCATTGATCAATGTTGTCGTAGACCTATCATAACCAAACTTAATAAGGAATTGTTCTTGGAAGATGTCCCAACTAGTGATAGATCCAGATGGTAATGAAAAATACCATGATCCGGCTGTTCCTTGAAGAGTGTAAGGAAAAAGTCGAACAACAACGTTTTTGTTGGTAACTCCATTGAGATTAATGGATAGCATAAAGTTATTTATATGTTCTTCCGCTAACATACCTGCTTCAGGATTAAACATAGGTAGCCATTTTTCAAGATGGGCCGGTAGTTGACTCAAGGGTGCAGGCATTAAGACTACCCCTAGGTTATTCCATGGAGATTGGGCCATCGATGAACTACTAATAGAGGAAAGTGCAGAAAATGATCCCTGTGATTGAGAAGATGAGGATATGACGACTCCAGATGATTGAGAAGGAGATGTGGAAGTACCGGTGGACTGATGGACAATGATCTGAAGTGGAGGAGTGGATGGTTGACTTCGCGGTGAAGTGTTTGAGATGGATGATGATGATGAAAGAGTCTCACTATCGGACCCTTTAGGTGATTTCCTTGCTCTCTTCCTTGTGGGTAGAGGTAATTCGGTTGGCTAAATGCCAAACTTTTCGCTCTTCAATCTGGTAAGAGGATGAGTAGGGTTGTATTGCGAAGTCACGCTGCCTTGTGATTTCTCAGATCTTTGAGGAGATATGGAAAATCGCTGAAGTTTGTGAATCAAAGATTCAACTTTAAGAGGTTCAATAGTAGATTGTTCTGAAATGTTAGGGTTTGTAGCAACAGCTATTGTTGTCACGACTTCTGGCTCTGGATTTAAAGATTCCAAATGCAATGGAGAAGTCGGGGGAGATGGTGAGGGCGATTTACTCTCAAAATGGTATTTAGATTTAGACTTGCTTGTCATTCATAGTTCGAGGCCCTCCTTCTAGCGCCAAATATGTTGAAGCCCCGAAAATCGAGTCTACAGCAAGGGGGATACCCACCCGGTCCGGACCTTGGTTGGAAGCTCCTTTTCCATTTGGTATAGTGGGTCCAATTGGGGATATGGGACCAGTTTCCCAATTTATGTGTGTGTGTGAAGGATTGATATTTCTTTTCTAAAAGTTTCTAAGTGAGATGCTCTAATTCTAACTCTAATCTAATGATATGCAATTGTATTCTAATAAACAGAAATATCTAAGTCTACTCTAACCCGGGGTGTAATCCTTATGATATGCGATGTAAAAAGATTTCAGATAACAATCAGTAACAAAGATCATTCAACTATTATAAGAAATAATTCAATGTAGATAAATCACTTCGTATAAGAAGTTAGACGAAACAGTTGTGAAAAACATATCGCATAATAAGCTATTCATACATCAAGCATAAATAAATAGCTATCACCGTACAAAAGTGCCAAATGATAACTCAGGCATTCACACATTAATATATAAACAACTGAACTTGAATATCACTCTAACACAGAGGCAGAAATAGTTAAGAGATAAAAGTAACATTTATAACTAGTTCTACTCATGAGTTTCAAGTGATAATGATTTATCTCTTCTTAATCCAACATCCACTAAGAGTACATAAGTGCAACATCAGTAGCAGATATTAAACGCAAAAATCAATAAATCCTGTTCCATTCATTCATCAAAACCTCCTCGGAGGGTGCAAAAGTGCATATTCCGAGGACAAGTTTTTGATAAATTTCTGTACCCTTCTCTAAATGCATGAGAAGGGTTTAAATACTGCTAACTAAATCTAAAAATAACTTATTACAAAAATGTAGGATATGGTTTAAATGACCGTCCTTTTTCTAGGCAAAAGTAAAGCAAAATTAATACTAATATTGAATCTAAACTTAACAACTAACTACTTATGTATATGATCCTTGAAATCACAAGCATTCAACATTTGCTTGAGTAGGGTCGGCTGGCTGACTTCAGACTTCAACTATCCTGTGAAAATGGAATCAGCAAGAGCTGGCGCCATCTTTTCGGCATAATTGATGATGCATTTAAGGGTCATACACTGGCTATGTGGTTTTACTAAATACGCCCAGTAAGAATCCCAATTCAGCTTAGTTAATCTTTTAATTGATTCTACTTTTTCTTAAGCCTTCTATCTCCAGTCTGTCTGCAATTGCTGTACATATATACATTCTATTTTGAATATGTTTCTGGCAATTACTACTAGTTTTGGGATTCATGTTTTACTTTTTAATCTCTAGCGTTCTTTTTCCAAATTTCTGGGCTTACAGGTAACTGAGCAATTAGAGGCTTTCCATTTCAAGAAGTTTTACCTAGTGATGAGCATCATAAACTGCCTCCGTTTCTTGATCTGGGCTTCCTTGGTCTGATTTTCGCCTCTTGTGTGCTTTATTTTAGTGGATGTAAAGCTCAAATTTTGTGAAAATAATAATTCCGTAAGTTCTTGACTCGGAGTCTTAAATTATCTGTTTTTTATGTCCACTCTGTCCAGTACCCATTTAATCATATCTGTGTAGGGGAGAATTTTGGGCCTCGCCACTATCCGGTGTAAGAATGAACAAGCTAAATCTGAAACTGATGCCTCGGAAGGCCCTTGTGAACCAGCAGAAGCCGTAACCTCCGTCACCTTGGGATTTTCCTCTTCAAGTAAATTATACATGCCTTCCCAAGTCGTGATACCAACATCTCTATTACAGGCAGTGTATGTATATAGGGGTGTCATTTCTTTGTCTTCAGAGCTCGGAGCTTTGCCTTTCTTCCCCATGATATCATGTGTACTACTTTGTATAGTTCTTTGTTCTTCATTCCTGCAGTTTACAAGTGAGGTGAGAGTAATGATAAGGAAAGGTGATGGGAAATCTTTTAAATGCCAAAGACATAAAAATTATACCACCTTACATGAACTGGCTCTTTGATAAGCACAAAACCATATATCATTAACAACTGGAAACTAATTAATTAGCATTAAAGCGCATAACCGGGTCTCGGTTCATGGAAAAGGTTTTCTCGAATAACGAGCCCGAAAGATTCACGATGAAGCGATTTTGTGATTTGCTTCGCAATATCGCAGATCGCTGTATCACGTTTTCATGATATCGTTCCTCCATTCTATCACAATATCGTAATATCACAATATCGCAATATTGCAATATCGTAGGAGTATGGCATATGATAATTTTGTTAATGCGATTTCTGCGAAATGCGATTTTGCGATATGCGCCATCGCATATCGGTGAAGGGAGTATAATATTGTTCCTTTTGCGATGCGATATTTCTTAAGGATTGATTTTAACTTGCTTTATCGTGAAACTTAAGCTTTTTTAGATTTTTCAAAGAGATTTTCCTAAGTTTATGATGGCAAGTTTTATTAAAAAAGAAATACAAGCACTAATTTAAATTTTTTTAAATTTTTGACTAAGGGTCCCCACTTATTTAGTATTAGTAATAACACTAAATAAGAAGGGGGGTTGTTGGTGGCCACAACACCTTCCACTTCCTACAATTTGTTAGAAAGCAACTACTTCTCTTCCTTCATGGAATTCAACTGCTCTCTAAGTCTAGTGCTCTTCCTTTCATCCTTGTACATTTCTCTCACCATATCCATCATGGTGAACAAGTATTGCTTCATGTCTACATCAAAGAATCTTGTGAAAAAAGAAGAATTTGAGGACTCACTTGTAGAAGTAGTCATTATCAAATGAACAAAAGAACTTCAAACAAGATTAACAAAGAGCTTATTCAAGCAATCTTTTGCAACAAACCTCTTGTGCTTCAAGGATTACTTTGAGGTCCTTTGGGATAAGAAGAACGCCTTCATCCCTTCTTCCTTATTGTCCTCTCCTGGACTTAGCTAACAACAACTTTCCCTGAACCTTTGCAAACTCAACTTTCCCTGAACCTTTGCAAACTCAAAAACAGTCAACTTACAAACAATCAAATAGCAAAATCCTTGCTACTGTTTGAACACCTTTCAAGTCAAACAAGCATATAGATTGTGCTGTCAATCAAGCATTCTGATCTAATACCACTTGCATCATAATGCAATCTGCTTCATGACCACCTGCTCTAGTATAACCAACTTTGATATCACCTTCTTTGAAGGTGGGGTTAATCAACCTAAAGCTCCGATACCACCACGGATATAACTTGGCTCTGATACCACTTGATTTGAAATGAGGCACTAAAGGCTTCTTGCCATGCTTACAAGAACCTCTCCCACTCCAAAGCTTAAACAATTTCCAAGATCTAGCTTATGCTTGACAATTTGAAAAATTAAAATAACTTGAAATAGGTGTATGCTTGTGTTTGTCTTTAACTATTTATTTGCTTAAAACTGATATGTAGCATATAACAGTGAAACAATGCAACAAATAAACATCATACACATAGCAACAAGATGCAGCAAGTAAATAAACCATAAGAAAATAAGCTTAATATGGAGTTCACCCAAACCTCTTGGGCTATGTCTCCTTGAGCTGTAATCAACTCGATTAGGCTCTTTGGGATTATGGCTTAAATTCTTTTACAAGCTCCACACTCAACTCCATTGGTTTACAACTGAACCTATGGGTTTAGAATAACATATTGTCCTGCTGGCTATCCATACTCTGCAGATAGATCTAGGCTTCTCTAGACTAGATCCCTTCAATCAGTGCTCCGGGCTATCTTAAGCTATCTTAAGATTCTGTCTCTGCCCCCAAATGTGAGCTCCCTCGAGAGAGAACTAACTTCTTGGCTACTACATTTTTGTGAGCCCCACTTGTGAGAGTCATATGCTCTAGCTTTTGTGAGGCATCCTTCTGGCTCTGCGACTTCCTGTCCATTTCTCTGTGTGTAATCATTCCTCTGTCTCTGCGTTTCTTCAAGTGTCCCTCTAGCTCTCTGGCTCTGTGGCTCTGCGACTGTCCATCTAGTTCTGTGGCTCTCTATGTATAATGAATTCCTCTTAAAATGCATCATTTTTACAAAAACTCCTGCTTACAGCATGGCACAATGATTTTAGAACTGGGACAATTACAAAGGAATCAGAGCGCACGTCAACTTGGTCGTTTGGCCTTCCTCCTGTATAATTCCCGAATTAGACCACATAACGGAAATACATAGGAAACTCACGAAAACACCATCATGAGCATTACAGACGGAACTCAAATAATATGCAATCACATTTATAAACCTCTTGGGTCCGTGCTGTCATCACAAATCGCAATTGCATTGCGTATGGCCAAAAAACCCAATTACACAGGAATACACAGAAATACTAAAAATTTGGATTTCAAAACTTATGAAATCATGCTTATAAAATTATTGGGTCCATGCCTTGATCACATATCACAATCGCATGTGCATTGGCCCTTGTATTGGGGATTCACCGATCGCCGATCGCACCATCGCAATTGCATGTTGGCGCTATCGCTATCGGCCCATCGCATCAGTGTATCGTACTGTCCTCTTGTTAGGCCTTTATACCTTCAACACTCTGATCCGATACATCTTATGGATCTGATAAGGGTTTAGGTTGTGTAATATAATATTTCAGGTTTGCCTCCACATTGCTCCATTACCGATCGCACTGTCGCACATCACAACATCGGCATATTGCCAATTGGCCTACCTAGGGGTCCCGATATCACATGTAAGTCTTTCCTTGATGTGATATGTTAGAGATAGCCAATCGGGAAGTCCTTCTACCTCCGCTTAAGTCCTCCCTTTAACCTCTTCCGATGTGATTTCCTTCATTGAACCTTTAATTCCATTTTTATAAGGATTTGCCTCCTTTTCTAAGGATAATGGGCAATCTTCCTTTTGCGATAACTCCTTCATCCGAATTCCATTTTCACCGATTCAAATTGTGTTAGATTTAGAATGAAGAGATCTAGGCAATGAGACTATTTCCAAGAGCATCCTCTGACTTTCATTTTCCTCTGTGAGGAAGATTTTTAGACTTAGAAGTGTATTCTAGGTCCATTTTGGATCATTCAAACTCCATGACAGGGTTTTCAAATCCATCCTCTTCTGAATTAGAATAAGGAAAATTAAATATATTTTGGTTAACATCTTGACATACCTAGGATACCATGCTTTCCACCAAGTTTGGTTTCACTGCCGAGCTCAAAGGAGTTATTTCTAGTTCAAATACTTCTTCCAAATTTTTATCCATCGAATCTAGTCGATAATAGTGCTCAAAGGAGTTGTTTCTGGTTCAAGCTTTTCTTTTGGACTTATATCCACCAAATATGGCCTTGTAGCAGTGCCCAAAGGAGTTGTAGTAAGTTTAGATGATCCTTCTAAACTTACACTTTGCCTATCTAATGAACGAATATGAGGTTGACGAGGAAATATTTTTCACCACAACCACATAATTTGACTCTTCCCTAGATTCTAATTTCTTCTTTGTTTCCTGAATATTCTTCTTCTTCGACACAAATTCTATCTTCCTCTTCCTCTTTTGGAAGTCCTTCTTCTTTGATTTTTTTCTCTTCCTAGGTTAGAACTTATTCCTTGAAAACTAATAGCTCCTTCTCATAAATTGGCTTATGTTTCTTCTTCCTCATTAGAGGGTTCCTTCTTCTAACCAACTGGGGTCTCTTCTTCTCCCTGTGAAAGTTTAATTCTCTTAGAGATAGGAGTTTGTTCAGCCTCACTAGAACCTTTTCTCATTTTATTCCAAAATCAAATATTTGTATGAGCATTCATACTCTGAAACCCTTCGCTTCCTTTTATACACATAGTATTTCCCCCTACTTTCAAGATACGATAGAATTGTTGTACAAACCATCCCAAAAACAGAAATTCATCCCAAGTCTTACCCTATTTCATCAACTCAGCTTCCACCAAAATTTTAATAATTCCATGATGAAACATTCTAGTATCTGCATGTTTAGGTCGAACTTGAACATTCTTATCCTTCTTAGTTAAAATCTTCAACAAATAAAATAGGATAGTAATCTTTTGTTTATCTTTAAAACATGAAAGAAACCTCATATGGTACCTGAAAGTTATTGCATATCTACTTTCACATGTGATGTATTTCTGGACTAAATACAAAGCTTCATGCCATTCTTTGTTTACCCATGTGATAGGAATACCTTTTCTCCAATTCAATTTATGTTTCTCTAGTATTAGGAATTGATTACAGTGAAATTCCTTCATAGTGTTCTTAAATGAACACTCTCTAGCTTGAGAGAGGTTTGTTCTTGTTGCAATCAACTCCTTAGATTCAAATAATTCAGTTGATTAAAACAGGCCACAGTCCCATTGAAATTCTTTGCAAAAGCTCCAGTGAACTTAAAATTGTGTCTTTGGAACTTCTCACAGAATGGAAACCACCCAGATTCCTCAAAGAATTTGTGGTCCTATGGATATTCATTAAGAAATTTGCAACTACTAGGCTCGAACCATAGCACTAGAGGTTTCAAGATACTATCTATTGTGAGGGGATACAACGAAATCTAAATTTCCTATCTCTATGCAAGGTTAAGTGAGAAGGTTTGTGATGGTGAGAGAAACAATATACTTTCTACTATGGTGATCTGAGGTGGCGATTACACAGATTGCACTAAATTCAATCATACCAATTCATGGAGGAGTTTCACATGTGTGACTCAAGGTGATGGAATAAGGTGGTGATGAAAAGCATTAAGGACTATGAGTATGATAATTAATATCAACTAATACATTATTAATAAATCAATCATATATTAAAGTGAAAAATGTCTTCCCATAATTACTTCAAAAGTAAAACTTGCCAAAATTCCTTACCTGGATTCTTGTGTAGTAATAACTATTGATGTGACCTAAAAACTTTCATCCATCTTTCCAGTGTATGATCAACATTTAAGGGAACAAAATGTCACCTCTCATCTTGTTTAGTCACAATGTTACTAGAAGGTGGAAGCTATCAATATGTAGTCTTGTATCCATTAACCATTGTGCTTATAGAATAAGATATTAACAAATGATTCCTGAGTATACTCCCACACTATGATGGATCTCGTTCGACTTCTCTGCCTTTTTTCCTTGCTCAGTTGTTGGTCAATTTCTTTGCAAAATAAAAGGTTGTTTTTTTAAGCAGGGGGCTAGTTATAAATATTGCAATGACTTTCGGTAGTTCCTATCATAAGCCATGAATCTAGTAGTTGTTGTATAATTTTTTTTTTGTAAGTCTTCACATATCCCGTCCATCTTAGGTACGATCTCTCATCATTCTCTAGTAGCTGCTACAACCACCTTCCACATTTTTCCCCATGCATTGATTTTGGAGGCTTCCTTCTGTCCATAAGAGCTTATCATTTATTATCATAAAGTATTCATGCTATGATAAAAGACTTATATTTTCATGATTTTCTTGTGATGTACTAATCCCGGCTTGAAATGTTTCTAACAAAAGCTCACTTCTGAATTGACCTTGCAACATTGATGGGCTTGCCTCCAAAAATTACACAATCTTGGAAGGAAAAACAACCTTGCCTCCAAAAGTAGTGCAAGTATTCTTGGTAGGCAAACCTTGAGCATGCAAAATATGAAATTATGGAGGGAAACCCAACCTTGATGATGGAAGCTGCACAAAACATCCCTTGAGATCAGGAACTACGTAATGAACTCAGTCAAGAAGTTGCCCAGTCCTTGGGAATTGCGCAATCCTTCTTGCAAATGTGCATGCAAGTTTTCTTGAAAAAGAAAAAAGAAAAAAAGAAAAAATATAAAAGCATCCATAGAAAAAATGGATTCACTAATTAGTTTCCCGAAGGTGGCACATTTACTATTTTTGGAACTTCTCGCCAAGTGTCACGTTTTCCTTGATTTTAGGCATTCGCGCCATAAACCCTAATCAGTCTAGATATATATAATGGATTCCCCTAGAGTTTACTTGTACGTTAAATCTTGGAGCTCTAGCATTCCAAAGGAGATCAAGGAGCCTTCAGTGGAGTTTGCAGTGATTTTCTGAGTGAGTTTCGCTTTTGTCATCTTTTGTCGCTTTTTCTATCATTTTTTTCATTTGGATTTCGTGAGAGTTGTTTTCCTTGTTTCTTTTCATGGTTGCTATAGTTTTAATGTATATTATCTATAAAAGTGTTGGTTCATTCTGTCGTTCGCCTTTCACAAGTGTCACATTAGTTTCTTGTTTTTTCCCATTAGTGGTCGCAGTTGCAACAACACTCCATCCATGTTTGTTTTTCCTTTTTCATGTTGATCTTTCACACTTATTTTGCACCAATCTATCCATACTTAGTCAAATATGCACTTTAACATGAACTATCACTCATATCTTCTTGTTTCCCACACTCTTATCGGGCAGATATGCTCATCCTTTGGCTACACATCACCTTGTTTAGCTGGTCATTACGCAAGTTTTAGGCTCAAGCTCTTAGCTTGGCCTCTGAGATTGCGCAATGTGTAGTCTATTCCTCAATATTCCCAGGGAAACTACCCATTGAGTAGTCTCTATCCTAAGGCTGCATCATTGGTTGCTGAGACTATGCAATGCGTAGTTCCCTCAATGAGTCTCTCTCCCTCAACTAAAAAAAATGCGCAATTTTACTCATCATTGCATGTGGTTGTTGCTTTATCTCTCTTTGAAAGTTAATTTACTGAATCTATTTTTTTATCTTTGATGAGTGCTTTTCCTCCCACAAATATTGTAGGCGTTGAGCACTTCTCTTCATCAGTCATTGTTGTCATGGCACCCAAGAGAATTTCTTCGAAGGATACCATAGAGAGAAGCACCGAGGAGGCATTTGAGCATATTGTATTTAACTCAGACACTCAATTATTTGTAGAAAAGGAATCAGATATCACATGGAAAAAGGTGAATGGATTTTTCTCAGCAAGATCCTTCAAAGCAGATATGGAATATCGATAGGTGTATGTTAATGCCTATAAGTCAGGGCTACATAATATTGCATGTAGATATATGGATTTTCCATGGACAAATGTTGTCAATTATATACTATCCCATATAGATCCAAAGGCCATGACTCTTAATAGTACCAGCAGACAGAGACTTGCTTCTTTTTTGGTAGTAGACTATCATCTCATGTACCATTTTCCTGAGCCGAAATCACTCATCGATTCCTACTTCTATGAGAAACCAACTACTTGAGCACTAACAAGATTTTTAAAGGCTAGGTGAAAGAGAAAATGAAGTTCCATCAGAAACCTACCAAAACCTACAAAACAAAATCTCTCAGGAGGGCCTATCAACTCTTGATATTTTTATGTTGCAGAATCTACAACCAGCAAAGCATCGAGACTTTTTCCTAAAGGGCATGCTTTCTTATTGGACTAGGTTGTGAACGAAGGTAAACCATTCATCTAGTTAGATTTATTGGCTCAATAGCTTCAGATCCATGTATCTAATGCCCTTAGTCCCTCTAAGGGTCGGAAAGATATATTTTACATGTTTGCATATTACTGGATGCAATCTGCACACATAATGCATTCCCTGACATGATTTGGAATTGGACACCATGAGAGCATACCGCGCATATTTATTGCAATACGATTTCAGAGTGTAATCATAGAGGAATAATGGAGAATCTAGCTGACCACTTCCTCATTCCATTGTACAAGTTGATGTTTGAGGAAAATCCACCTTGCATGTCACGTGGGGATATGGAAGTAGTGTCTGAGATAGTAGATTGGTTTTCCTCACTAGATGCTACTTTCCTTAGGGTGTTCGGTGGACAGAAGTCTCTGCATCTTCTACCAAGGTATGCCACTGATAAGTTAGTCATGCAAGAGGTTGTGTATCATCTCTCCATAGGGTTGTCAACAAATTTTCATAAGAATAATAAATCACCTTGGCCAACTCTTCCTAGGCAAATTAGATTGTTCAAGATCAAGAATATGAAATTTGCCGATACCGAAGGAAAGGCAATAGAAATTTTTTCATTCGATACCCTAGACTTCAATCCATATGATCCCCAGAATGTTTCTAGAGACCATTGTGCGAGGATCCATTTCCAGTTGCTAAGTGAGACCTTTCACTGGCTAGAGGAGGAACCTGGAAGAATTGTTACAATGCCTCCAAGTCTCGCGAGCGGGTCAGTTTTGTAGGGAGTTCATAGGTTTCTCCATAGTAGGGAATAAATTAAGAGGCAACACCAGTGGAAGAGCACATCCTAGTGCATGAGAAGGGAAAGAGGAAGGTTGTGCACATCCCAGGGGGATAACAATGCCAGAGGATGAAAGCAAATCCAATCATTATGAGAGAGACTATAACAACAAATAAAAACAAGAAATAGAGGGTGTAGGAAGCAGAATGGAAATGACAGAAGAATGACAGCATGAGATATTGGAGGAATAAAGGAAGAAGCAGGAAGAGGAGGAAAGGTGAAAATTAATAACAAAAGAAAGAACATGAAGACAAGATGAAGAATAAGAACATAATCGATTGCTAGAAGAGGAGAGAAAGGAGATGCAGGAAAAAGAGCTCGCTCAAGAGATTGAGGATTTGATCAAAATATAGGAAACGGAGGAGGAACCAAAGCCATAGAATCAAGATGAAGGCCTAATGCCAAGTACACATCTGGTCACCATTCAGTCTCCCCATCCTACAAAAGAGAAAGCTCCAAGTGAGGAAGAGGAAATTGTTCCTCTCGATGATGGTCTAATTATGGACACATACAATCTGAATTATGAAGAGCCTTAGAAAAATACTGTACAAGCAAGGAAGAAACATTTTCTAGATGAACTCATGTCTCTTGAATTCATCATAGAAGGGATGGTTGTAAAAAACACTAGAATAAATCTAGGTGCCATTTCCGCAACAAACTTGGCCTTCACAGGTGCTTCAAAGTGAAATACAGACTATTTGATGCCCAAGAACAAGAAATTGACAAATAACTGGCAAGCTGCTAGGAAAGAGTCTAAAAAAATCCGAGCAGAGTTATAGAATGAATCTCTTGCACAGATCTATCTCAAAGATTTGAAGGCATCGATACTTAGTCAAGTATCGACACTGGCAGAGACCATGCACAATTTTTATGAAGAGCTTGTTAACATGCATAAGATAGTTTTCCACTTGCATGGGTTGCAACAAAAATGTAAATATTATGTCAAAGTTCTCAAGGATATGCAATTATCCATTTCTATTGTGCATGAATGATCAATGAAATACAAAGGGGAACCACTTGAATTGGGAAAGAATACAAGGCAAGATGCAGATCTAGAGAAGGAAAAGGTTTAGATGCTCTTCCATAATAAAAAACAACTCACCTTGTTCATTTCCAACACTCAGGCCTCATGAAAATTTGTATAATAGCTTGGAATTCTTTGTGAAATTGCATGAGATCCCATTAGTCGGCTCACTCACAGAGATTAAGCACAGAAATCAGGTTAGGCAGGAGATTGAAGATTTTGGGAACATTTGAGATGTGTATCTATCAAGGAAGATATTGAAGTAAACCTAAATAATATTCTCAAGTACATTGGTGGCCCTATCCAAATCAACACGATGTTGCTCCTGCTCAAGAAGGAAACGTAAACTAGTTCCAAGTTAGTGTACCTACATGCCATGGAGGGTAGAGTCCGCTTCCAACTTGACATCATTACACAGTTTGGGGATTTCATCACATAGTACAAAGCTTGGCACTGCCACATAACCAAGAAACATCAAGTGGAAGTTGCTAATCTCGATTTTCCCTAAACTCAATCTTAACAGTTTTGTCTTATTAGGTTGTCTAGTTGTCTCTACCTAATTTTGTCTTATATGAGTATGAGTGTATTATAATATTCTTTTGTAATTAAATTGTAAGTGGAATTCTAAGGGTCAATTGTGGAATGTGAAGAGTTATGATGTAATGTAAAGAGTCATTTTGTAAAGAAGTTGAAGAATCATAAGGGGAAGTGAATAGTCACCCTTTTTTTATAAATAGACCCTCATAACTCATGTAAAGGGATTTTGGGAGCCAATATTTTGGCTAGCCTTAGGCTTAGAATCACGATCTTGGGAGTTTGTGATATCCTTGGCTTCTTCGTAGAATAGAGGGATTATCTTGTTTTGGAGGAGAAATTGTTCACTTCATGTTCTAATATTGGGGCTAGTGGTCCATCAATGGTATATTTATGATTGGATCTTTCACTTAATAAAATCTTAGAGCTAACACATTTTCATGCACATATTGTGAATATAGTAGGACTATTCTTGTTATGTTTGCAATATATGTTATATAAATTACGCTTATGCTTATGAACTATTTTGTTTGCATTGGTATGAATCTTGTTCAATGCGTGCTATTTTATAATTCCATCACTGTTAACTTGTGAACCATTTCATAGATTATCTTGAGATGTCTTTATGCTGATGTCTTCCTTTCAAGATGCATGTTATTATAGGCTTCTAAGGAGCTCACTCATTTTCCATTCATTTGTTATAACCTCCATGCATTACAATTGAATTTTTGCAGAGTCACACACTTGTTCCCACCAAAGTATCCATACACCACTCTATGCATTATTGCAGCCAAGGCACATCATTCAATGTGAGGTCTAATTGGGACTTCATATTGAGGATACCCCTTGAATGTTGGTGGGTCCAACACCGTCAACATTTATGGCACTAGAAGGAGGGACGGATGACAAGCTGAGCCCATTAAGTCTATTTGAACTTTCCACATCTTTAATGACTTCTTCCCAAATATTAACCCGACATGTTTTTCTAGAACCCAAAATCTAAAAGTGCTAGTGGGAATAATCAATGACTTGTTAAATCCAAAATTTGATGGAGAGGGTGGAACAACCTTTCTCGAGCACACCTCTCATTTTTTTGAATTTTTCACAAAACATAATATTCACTGTGAGGATACTGCATGCAGGTTGTTCGTCCTCACATTCGAAGCGCGTATAAAGGAATGGTGTTACACATTGGTCATCACTTCCATTCAATATTTCAAGCATCTTGTTAAGGATATTTACAATGCCTTTGATAAGTACGACTATAAATAATTTTTGAAGAAAATCATGCGATTGAAAAAAGCACCTGATGAATCTCTTGATGATTTTCACGATTGTTCATTCATTTTTGTTTCGAATTTTCTGAAGATGAAATTGATTAGAATTTAATGAAAGAGAAATTTGAATTTATTGTTCATATTTCAATGAATCCACAAGAATATGAGTCTTTGAAAAGTCTCCCAATGTACCTCATTTATAGAGCTCGTAAATCTACGATGAATGAAGTCACTGTTCCAAGTGACTTTTCGTCTTCCCCTCATCTAACAACTCCATTCCGTAGGTTGAGGTGGGATAACTTGAGAGTTCATCCGTTGATTTACCATCACCTTCTGCTACTCCACATACTCATAATTTCAGCAAAGGTTTGCACTACAAATCTTATGTTTGTGATGATGTGTTATCTCCTTGCTCTCCATTTGTTGATTCCTTTGGTCCTCCTGGTTGCGAGTTGTTTGGTTCACTTGTTTCAACTGTTTATGTTGGTGTTAATGAGGATACATTTAAGGATAGATTTAGTGTTGAAAAGCAAACTTGTGATAATATTTACGATGACCATGTGTGGGAGTCTATCTATGAACAAGAATTTGCGATAAAGGTTGATTTTTTCTCCTGCCGCACCTCTCCCTCATTATCCTATTATATTCCATGATTCTGTCATTCCTGTTGAATATTTCAAAGAATGAGTTTTTGAGGATGTTATTTCCAATAACACTCAAAACTCGTGGGATGTTGGTTTTACATCCAAATGTAGAGAGGAAAAACCTTCTCTTCTTGGTCTCTCCAATCCATCATTTGATCATTGTGAAGAATTAGAGGGTGAAGTTTCTTATTTTAAATCTTCCACCCTTTATGATTCATCAGATCATGAGGATGCCTTTGTTTTTGATCTTGAACTTTATAATCATGGATGTCATAATCTCTTGATTGATTCATTTGGTCACGACTTTGTACTTTCAATTGTTGATATTTCTAGCCACTGATTTTCAATGATGTACCTTCTGATATTTTGGAACTTCCACAAGATGTCAAGTTCTCGCGGTGTTGAGGCCAGTTCCAATTCTGATCAAAACAATGATGTACATTTCAAGGCTCCTCATCACTCCGCCACACAAATTGAAAATTAGTATGAATCCCAAATTTCACATCCTCCATCTGTTTTTCACAATCTTATCACTCAATCATTGGAGGAGTCATACCTGGTGAGCTCTGTTGTGAAATGAATGTTTTCTTATTTCTTTATGTTCACCCAGTTTAGAAGTTTGAAACATTTTTCTTGAATGTCATATTGTTGTAGTGGGTTAAAACACCATAATGCTTCTGCAAAGTGCCTTGCATGCACTTTTCTTTTGTATTTATTTGCATGTAGTTTCAAACTTTGAATGTTATGATATGCATCATTTTATCTTTCTTGTTTGATTTTATTTTTGAATATATTTCTTATTGTACATTCCATTGCCTATATAGGCCAGCCGATGCATCGATGGTTACACTATAAGTTTCATTTTACGTAGGTTTGGACTATTCTCGGTTAGTGTATGAGTAGGGTTAGTTTGTAGTTTTCTTTGCTTCGTTTTGTTTTGTTTGATTTACTTTCCACCCTGCTCTTTTGTTTCTTTCTAGTTATAGGATAACTTCCACATGAGACCGTGTTTGGTTTCCAAAGTAGGCATGGTGAAGTTAAGAGGAAGTTTTTCTACTTTCAACATTTCATTAATTCTTTATTCCCTCTCTTTGCATGAATATTGCATCTTTTAGTCGATGATACCTTAATGGAAAATACGTTCTTTCTCAGAGAAACCTGTAGTGGAATCACGATCCTTGAATCTATAACTAGTATCACCTACTCCAATAAATATTTTATAATTTTCGGTTACCATTGAACTAAGTCAAGTAGAGTAAAGAGGGGAGGAAACTGTAACAAGTATGTCAAAGGTATATAAATATCCTTCTCTGAAGGGAAAAACTCTTCTACTCTCAATAAGTTGGGATCCCTCTTCTGCCTTGTTGTTCCTTAAGAAACCAATTTCCTGGTTGTAGGGAAATTGTGCTTAAGAAAAATCATCCTTCTCCTGACTATACACAGGTGAGTTGCTTGCTCCATTTTTCGTAATAGATTTTACAAACCTAGTTTCTTTGTACAATATCCTCTCCTCCCCACCAAAAACTGGCATAGAAACATATGTAAAATCCAACTTCAAAACACCTCCCAATTTAGACCCCCAGGACCTAGACAAAAGCATTCCAAATCTAGTAGGAATATCTACTACTACAACATCCATGACCAAACTTCTAGATGGAATCTGGGCTAGTGACACTACCAAATCTTTAATAACCCCCAAACACTTGACCTTGTTTGAATCAAAATAATACAAATCTCTGTAAGGTTTGCTCACTTGCAGATTTAATTTCTTTGTCACTGACAAAGGCATAAGATTGTGTGAAGCTCCTGAATCAAACATGCAATTATGTAGAAGGAAATCATGAACCAATAGGGAAATATAAAAAGGAGGTATTTAAGAATCTACTTCCTCTACATGCGGGCCAAAAATCACTACTAGTTAATCTTCCTGCAGATTTATAGTATCGCTCTCACTTTCTTTTAAATTAATAAACTCATCAATTTCCTTTTGATAAGTAGGTGTTCTTGCCAATTCTATAAGGGGAACTTGTATTCTTACCTTTTACAGCTCCTTGGTAAGACTAAACAAGTAACCTTATTTTAGCAATCCTTTCATTCTCATCTTCACCTTTCTTATTGACTAGAATTGTTTGAGGAATTGAAACAAGCTTCTCCAAATGAATTTTTTTCAACTTGATTTTCAGAAGACTCACCTCGAAGTATCTATGGTTTGTTATTCGTATTTTGGTGTTGTTTTTCTTTATCTACTTTTTTTGCAGACTGAGATTCTTGTGAAGTCGCCTTCGATGAGGAAGTTGAAACTTGTTGCTCACCTTCATTTTCTTGATTTCTCGATCTTTTCCTAGATCTCAGGTCATATTTTTTATGTAGTCCGGCCTACATAAAATCAGAAAATTGTTTCCAATATTCATCAATTTCATTTTCATTATGAATAGCATCTGCTTCATCATACACATATTCTTCTCTTTCAATGCCAAGTTCATCTTTATCAACTGCATATAATGTAGAAATTTGATCTTCAGACTGTTCTTCACCAAGATCTGCTTCTATGTACAATGGTGCTTGAATTTTATTTTGATATTTTCTTTCCTTTTGCAAGATTTGCAAAGGCTGTCTTCTGAATTGGGGATTAAAATTCTTATTATATTGCATTTGTCTCTGAGAGTTCTTATTCTCTAACTCTAACCTATTTAACTTATCTGACATGGTTTTAATTATATTATACATGTCCTCCAATGATTGACTTTGGGAGGATTCCATCTTTGCTTTTCCCTTGTCTTGGGAAAGATGTGTTTTTGGTGCTTTTCCTGCAGCCACTAGATTCGCTTCTATCTCTAAAGCATATGTTTGGATTTTATCGAGGGTTGGAGCTCTCCTTTCCCTTAATGTAAATCCAAAATTTGATTTGAAAGCCCTTGCAAAAGTGATTTTTGCACCAGCAGGAGGAGGCTTAATCTCTATTGGGAGACTATTATACAATTTGTTGAATCTTATGACAAATTCAACCACAGTTTCATTAGAATTTTCTTTATGGCATTAAATTCTATTAATGAATATCCATGGTATCTTTTTTCTCCCCATCTCAGAATAAACACACGTTGCATCTCTTCCCAAGAAGGAATAGAATTATTGGGAAGACCTTTAAACCATTTCCTCACTTCTCCATCCAGGGACTGAACAAAAAGTCTTAGAACAACATCTAAGTTTTCAGCATTTAGGCTTTCTGCAAAATTACAAAATACTACTACATGATTCTCTGTTGTTTGTACATCTTCTCCTGAAAAACAAGGAAGAATTTTGAGGTAATCCTCTGGCATTTGATTGTAAGGTTATGGTAGTTGAAGAGGTGCATTCCTATTGACTAGGAACGCAGGGGTTGCCATGTTTACTAAACTTTGATCACCTACAGGTGTGGAACTTGATTGAAATGCAAATAGATTGTGCAAAGGAGGTAATGTGGTTATTGGTTGAGGTTGAATAATTACAGTAGGTAAATGAAAAGTAACAGACTCAAAAGATTGGTCTTGACAGCTAGGTTCCTAAAATATAGATGATGAAAAAGATGACTCTATATCAGATGAATGTTTAGATAAGTTTTTGCTTGATGCATATAATACAAGAATTGGTCTATTTGAGGTCCTAGACTTCCTAACCTTCCTTGAAAGCAACCTTTCAGGATCTGAAAAAGCTTGAGCCTTCTTTTATGAAGTGTATAATCTTGTATGGGGCCTTCTTGAAGCCAGAGTTATTGTTTTGATTCAAAATAGCCAAATATTTCCTCCTCACTGAACAACCAGAGGAAAATATTGAAACCTAGGGAAAAACCTTCTTCTCTTCTCTCCCCGGTAGCGACGCCAATTAATGTTGTTCCTTAAGAAACCAATTTCCTCGATGTAGGGAAATTGTGCTTAAGACATTAATAAAGATTATTTACTGTCACTTATTGTTTATTATATTCTCAAATGAAGGGCTTGAAAAGCTTGGCCTTAGACTCTTAATACATGTATGATTAGAACTTCTCAGAATGCCATTTGCTGCTAAATATAAATGATGAATGAGGAAAATTTGAAAGGGAAGTTCAAGACAATATGATGATCTCTCATAGGAACTATTATCTTTAACTTAGAGGAATTATGATCATGAGGAATAAATCATAGACAATATACTAGTCTTTCATAGAAACTACTATCTATAACTTAGAAAGGAAATGAGGATTTTAAGTATAGGAGTGCTCTTTGAAGGATTTTACGCTGCAGCTTCATTACTACACTTAAAAAGAAGAAAACATTGCATGACACATGATTGTGAAACTTACAAATTATATGTAACAACTCCTTGAAAATTTTGGTTGCTTTATTAATCAATGATGTTATCAGAAATATAGTGGCCTCGTTCTCCAAAATTCCCACCCTTTCTTTGTAAATTTTCTTCCTTTTATACATTTATGAAACAATTTTGAAACTGTTAAACTGCTAAATTGTTTCTCTAACTATCTGAATTTAAAAACGATTATAGATTTTATAGAGGTTAAAAGATACCTCAAAGAACATAACATAACAAAAAATAACTAAATTCACAAGAAGACAAGAATCGTTGACTACTCTGTTAATCAAATGTCGAATGCCTTAATCTGCTTAAACCATAATGCTTTGTGTTAGATTTTTATTTAAACCTGGGCTTACGCATATATCGGATGCCTTTTAATCAGCCAAAACAACAATAAACCCAAACATTGCCTTTTCCTTTAAATTTAGTTTTAACGCCAATTTTCCATTTACACAGCAAAACCAATGCAAAACGTGTGAAGCGGAACTGAAAAGGAAACAATCCAATTTAATAAACTTATTGGGTCCACCTGTTCAGTGCTATATTGACTTTCTGTTATAAATCGAAATCGCAATTGCAATCAGTGCTTATCTATATATCTCTAATATATATATATATATTATATATATATATATTATATATATATATATATATATATTATATATATATATAGATATAGATATATATATACAATGTGTTACTAATACGACGGACCCGCCGCAATCATAGAACACAATATATATCCTCTTGGGTCTGGGTTACCCATATCGCAATCGACAATCTTTGAATACACCAACATATGTATTAATGCTTTACGGACCCGCTGGGCTATTAAAACATAACAGAGATATGTTTCAGGTCTAGCCCTTGTTGCATATCACGATCGGCGGGGTCATATGCATACAATATAAACATTTCATATAACTTCGGACCTGCCGCTGTTATAAAATATGCCATATCAATTTTCAGGTCCGGATCCCAATCGGTAATCGCAATCAACGCTGTGGAGCCAACCACCCATATTGTGGACCCGACGAACTTTAAAATGTAGCATATAAAATTTCGAGTCCAGTGTTGATGTTTTAACACTTGTTTTCTTTTGTAAATCTGATCTTTTCCTTTGTTTCCCTTTGTATTTTGATTCTGATAGAGTTATTTGTTTGCGATGTATATATATATATTATATATATATATATATAGATATAGATATAGATATAGATATAGATATAGATATACATAATACATACATACATACATACATATACATATACAATATAGCATATACATATACATATACATATACATTACATTACAATACATACACACTATACATAACATACATAATTACATATACATATACATATACATCATACAATATATTACTATAATATATTTATATACTATATTATAAATATATATATATTGCATGCGTGCCCATATAACCTTTGGCCTCCGTTATATCATTCCTTTTGCTTTGTCTCCTTTTTAAAGCATTTTCAAAAATGAAAAATGAATGCTATAAACAATAAACAATGCATGTTACACCATCTGGCTCCACCTGGGGGTAGTGCTTTTGCCACAGAAGCACTTAAAACCATAGATTAATGCCTTCACCTCAGGCATGGAGTCATATATTGCTATGCATAAAATGAAAGACTATGACATTTGTACAATGACTTCACTCTGGTGTTCACAATGAAATGATGCTTGTTCTTTACAATTGGAAATAGTGTTTTAAATATTTCCCATTAATAGGCAACTGTAGAGTCTCACCGTCAAGATTTTCAAGGATGAAGGTATTAATGGATCTCACTTCAGAGATTCTAAAAGGGCCATACCAGAGAGGATCGAACTTCCCGTGCTTACCCTTATCCTCTCTTCTAGTATCCCATCTCAATACTAAGTCTTGCAACTTTGAAATTGATTTCTATGGCTTTTCTGTCAAAAATAGTTTTCTTCTTCGACTAATATGTAATCAAATCGTCCCTTACCTTGTCTCTGTTTTCACTAAGCTCCACCTCTTTGTTCATTCTTCTTACCAAAGCATTTGGCTGTTCTTTCGCCTCCTGAATCATCACAATCACTGGTTTCACAAGTTGACTTGGAAACAAAGCTTGAATTCCATATACTAATTCAAAAGGTGATTTCCCTGTAGATCTTGTTGTAGTCCTTCTTGTGGCCCACAAAGAAAAATTTAACTTAGCATCCCAATCTCTCTGATTTTCTGCAATGGTTTTCTTTAGGATCTTCATCAAAGTCTTGTTAGTGGATTCAGCTAGTCCATTTCCCTGAGGATGGTAAGCTGTTGAATAAGACAAAATAAAATTATATTTTTGACAAAAAGCAATGAACTTACTGGAGTTGAAGACTTGAGCATTGTCTGTTATGATTTTAACGGGACATCCAAATCTGCTGAAAATATTTCTTCCAGGAATTTCATCACTATCTGATCATTTTCTCTCTTAGTAGGAATTGCCTCTACCCATTTGGTGAAGTAATTTGTTGTTGTGAGAACCCACCTGTACTGTCTACTTGAAGGTGGATTGATTTCTCCAACAAAGTCCAATCCCCATTGTCTAAAAGGCTCCTCTATGAACACTGGAATTAGAGGTAAAGGAGCTAATCTCTTTTTCTCAGCAAAAAGTTGACATTTTTGACAACTTCTAACAAACTGGTAGTTGTCACCAAATAAGGTAGGCCAATAAAATCTAGCCTGAAGGATCTTGTGTATAGTTACTTTCCAACTATAATTCCCCCCACAAAACCCCTCATGATAATCTTTGATTTTCTGTAAATTTATCTTCTGTTAAGCATAGTAATAGAATTCCGTCCAGTGCAATATACCTTCTACAATCACATATGGTTGTGCCATGATCTTTAACACCCTATACTTTGTTCTATCTAAGGACTGAGGACAAGAAAGAAAGCAAAAATAATGAATTATACGTTTATACCATTCTAAACATAAGAATTTATACTTGATTTTCATTCCTGGATCTTTCTCTCCTTCATTTTCTTCAGCTGCTTTTTCATTTACAGGTGCCAACAAGTTAATTCCCAATGCCTGAAAGTTTGATTCTGTTAACATTTTCATCAGTCCTTGTCCTTTTACCAACTTTGTGGGTTTTATATCCAAATCATATTCTTGGATCTTGGCAATCCACTTTCCTCTCCTACCTTCTACATCTCCCTGTAATAATATGTCTTTCACTACAATATTAGGCACATAAGCAACGATTTGGGATTGAAGCACATAAGTTCTAAAAGCTTTCAGGGCTTTTACCAAGGCATACACCTGCTTCTCAAGAATGTTATATTTTAGCTTAGAATATCTAATATTATTACTGAAGAATGCAACTGGATGCTCTCTCCCTTCATCATTCCTTTGTAGTAAGACAACTGCTATCGAACTTGATGAGGCAAATGAAAAAACTTGGAAAGGCTTTTGATAATCAAGGCTGATTAAGACTGGAGCTGCCTGTAATGCCTCTTTAATTCTGGAAAATGATTCTTTAACTTCTTTAGTCCAACGTACTTCATTCTCCTTCTTTAGCATATTAGTGATTTCTTTCAAGATTTTGGCATAATTAGATACAAATCTTCTCAGGAAGTTTATTTTTCCTAGAAACTTTTGAATATCCTTTTTACTTTTGGGCAATGGTATTTTCTGCACAACTTGTACTCTGGCTGGATCTATTTTCACTCCTTCTCTAGAAACAATGTGTGACAACAATTTTCCTTCCTCTAGAGCAAAAATTGATTTCTTGGGATTTAAAGAAAGTCCAAATCTTCTACATTTATCAAAAGTCCTTTTCAAATGATCTAAATGTTCTTCATCAGACTTAGAAAAAATAGTAATATCATCCAAATATATATCTGCTAGTCTATTTTCATCCCTTGGAATGAACTGAATGTTAAAAGATTCAAAGAATTTTTCAATCAAATCCCATACCTCATTTCTGTATGCCCGTAGTCTATGATGCTTTGTTTGGCAGTGATATTTTATCTTCTTAATAATTAGCTCCGAATCTCCAAAAGCATAAATTGATTTGACTCCCATGTGTTTGGCTGTTTGTAGTGCAATAATCAAAGGCTCATATTCTGCCATGATGTTAGTTGCCTCGAACTCTAATTTGAAAGAAAAGGGAAAAAGATTACCTCTAGATGCAATTAGAAGAAAACCAACACCTGTTCCTTCTTTTGAATAATCTCTATCAAAGAAACATTTCCACACTTCTTCTGTTTGCAGCTTTGTAATTACATTGGCTGAAGCAAGCTGCTTCTGATTGTCTTCAGCCAGCTCTGCATTATCATGCACTGTGAAACAAGCAAAATCATGCTTCTCCTAACTATATACAGGTGAGTTTCTTGCTCCATTTTTCATAATAGTTTTTACAAACCTAGTTTCTCTGTATAATCTCCTCTCCTCCCCACCAAAAACTGGTATAACAGCATATGTAAAATCCAACTTCAAAACACCTCCCATTTTGTCCCCCTAAGACCTAGACAGAAGCATTCCAAATCTAGCAAGAACATCTGCTACTACAAAATCCATGACCAAACTTCTAGATGGAATTTGGGCTAGTGACACTTTCAAATCTTTAATAACCCCCAGACACTTTACCTTGTTTAAATCAAAAGAATACAAATCTCTGTAAGGTTTGGTCATTTGCAGATTTAATTGCTTCATCACTGACAAAGGCATAAGATTGTGTGAAGCTCCTGAATCAAACATGCAGTTATGTAGAAGGAAATCATGAACCAATAAGGAAATATAAAAGGGAGGTACTGAAGAATCTACTTCCTCTACATGCGGGCCAAAAACCACTATTGGTTAATCTTCCTGAAGATTTACAGTATCACTCTCACTTTATTTTAATTTAATAAACTCAACAATTTCCTTTTGATAAGTAAGTGTTCTTGCCAATTCTGTAAGGGGAACCTGTATTCTTACCTTTTACAGCTCCTTGGTAAGACTAAACAAGTAACCCTGTTTAGCAATCCTTTCATTCTCATCTTCACCTTTCTTATTGACTAGAATTGTTTGAGGAATTGAAACAAGCTTTTCTAAATGATTTTTTTCAACTTGATTTTGGGAAGACTCACCTCGAAGTATCTATTGTTTGCTATTTGTATTTTGCTGCTGTTTTCCTTTATCTACTTGTTTTGCAGACTGAGATACTTGTGGAGTCGCCTTCGATGAGGAAGTTGAAACTTGCTGCTCACCTTCATTTTCTTGATTTCTCGATCTTTTCTTAGATCTCAGGTCATATTTTTTTATGTAGTTCAACCTGCATAAAATCATAAAATTGTTTCCAATATTCATCAATTTCATTTTCATTATGAATAGCATCTGCTTCATCATACACATATTCTTCTCCTTCAATGCCAAGTTCATATTCATCAATTGCATATAATGTAGAAATTTGATCTTTAGACTGTTCTTCACCAGGATCTGCTTCTATGTACAATGGTGCTTGAATTTGATTTTGATCTTTTCTTTCATTTTGCAAGATTTGCAAAGGCTATCTTCTGAATTGGGGATTAAAATTCTTATTATATTGCATTTATCTCTGAGAGTTCTTATTCTCTAACTCTAACCTATTTAACTTATCTGACATGGTTTTAATTATATTACACATATCCTCCAATGATTGACTTTGGGAGCATTCCATGTTTTATTTTCCCTTGTCTTGGGAAAGATGTGTTTCTGGTGCCTTTCCTGCAGCCACTAGATTCACTTCTATCTCTAAAGCATCTGTTTGGATTTGATCGAGGGTTGGAGCTCTCCTTTCCCTTAATGTAAATCCAAAATTTGATTTGAAAGCCCTTTCAAAAGTGATTTTTGCACCAGCAGGAGGAGGCTTAATCTCTGTTGGGAGACTATTATACAATTTGTTGAATCTTCTAACAAATTCAACCACAATTTCATTAGATTTCTTCTTTATGGCATTAAATTCTATTAATGAATATCCATGGTCTCTTTTTCCTCCCCATCTCAGAATAAACACATGTTCCATCTCTTCCCAAGAAGGAATATAATTATTGGGAAGACCTTTAAACCATTTCCTTGCTTCTCCATCCAGGGACTGAACAAAAAGTCTTAGAACAACATCTAAAGTTTCAACATTTAGGCTTTCTGCAAAATTACAAAATACTACTACATGATTCTCTGTTGTTTGTACATCTTCTCCTGAAAAACAAGGAAGAATTTTGAGGTAATCCTTTGGCATTTGATTGTAAGGTTATGGTAGTTGAAGAGGTGCATTCCTATTGACTAGGAACGTAGGGGCTGCCATGTTTACTAAACTTTGATTACCTACAGGTGTGGAACTTGATTGAAATGCAAATAGATTGTGCAAAGGAGGTAATGTGGTTATTGGTTGAGGTTGAATAATTACAGTAGGTAAATGAAAAGTAACAGACTCAAAAGATTGGTCTTGATAGCTAGGTTCCTAAAATATAGATGATGAAAAAGATGACTCTATATCAGATGAATGTTTAGATAAGTTGCTGCTTGATGTAGACAATACAAGAATTGGTCTATTTGAGGTCCTAGACTTCCTAACCCTCCTTGAAAACAACCTTTCAGGATCTGAAAAAGCTTGAGCCTTCTTTTATGAAGTGTTTGATCTTGTATGGGGCCTTCTTGAAGCCAGAGTTATTGTTTTGATTCAAAACAACCAAATATTTCCTCCTCACTGAACAACCAGAGGAAAATAATGAAACCTAGGGAAAAACCTTCTTCTCTTCTCTCCCCCGCAGTGGCGCCAATTAATGTTGTTCCTTAAGAAACTAATTTCCTTGATGTAGGGAAATTGTGCTTAAGAAATTAATAAAGATTATTTACTGTCACTTATTGTTTATTATATTCTCAAATGAAGGGCTTGAAAAGCTTGGCCTTAGACTCTTAATACATGTATGATTAGAACTTCTCAGAATGCCATTTGCTGCTAAATATAAATGATGAATGAGGAAAATTTGAAATGGAAGTTCAAGACAATATGATGATTTCTCATAGGAACTATTATCTATAACTTAGAGGAATTATGATCACGGGGAATAAATCATAGACAATATTATGGTCTTTCACAGAAACTACTATCTATAACTTAGAAATAAAATGAGGATTTTAAGTATAGGAGTGCTCTTTAAAGGATTTTACCCTGCAGCTTCATTACTACACTTAAATAGAGGAAAACATTACATGACACATGATTGTGAAACTTACAAATTATATGTAACAACTTTTGGAAACTTCTGGTTGTTTTATTAATCAATGACGTTATCAGAAATACAGTGGCCTGGTTCTTGAAAATTCCCACCCTTTCTCTGTAAATTTTCTTCCTTTTATACATTTATGAAACAATTTTGAAACTGTTAAACTGCTAAACTGTTTCTCTAACTATCCAAATTTAAAAACTATTACATATTTTACAGAGGTTAAAAGATACCTCAAAGAACATAACATAACAAAAAACAACTAAATTCACAAGAAGACAATAATCACTGACTGCTCTGTTAATTGGCTGTTGAATGCCTTAATCTGCTTAAACCATAATGCTCTGTGTTAGATTTTATTTAAACATGGGCTTACGCATATATCGAATGCCTTTTAATCAACCAAAACACTAATAAACCCAACCATTGCCTTTTCCTTTAAATTTAGTTTTAACACCAATTTTCCATTTACACAGCAAAACTGATGCAAAACGCGTGAAGCAGAACTGAAAGGAAACAATTTGATTTAATAAACTTATCGGGTCTGCCTATTTAGTGTTGCATTGACTTTCTATTATAAATCGCAATCGCAATCGACGCTTATCCATATATATATACAATGTGTTACTAATACGACGGAACCGCTGCAATCAGAAAACAAAATATATATCCTCTCAGGTCTAGCTTATCCATATCACAATCAGCAATCTTTGAATACACCAACACACGTATTAATGCTTTATGGACACGTCGGGCTATTAAAACATAATGTAGATATGTTTCGGGTCTGGCCCTTGTTGCATATCGCGTTCGGCGGGGTCATATGCATACAATATAAACATTTCATATAACTTCGGACCCGCTGATGTTATAAAATATGCCATATGATTTTTCGGGTCCAGAACCCAATCGGTAATCGCAATCGACGTTGCGGAGCCAACCACCCATATTGCGGACCCAACGAACTTTAGAATGTAGCATATAAAATTTCGGGTCTAGTGTTAATGTTTTAACACTTTTTTTCTTTTGTAAATCCGATATTTTCCTTCATTTCCCTTTGTATTTTTATTATGATAGAGTTATGTTTGTGATCTATATA
>APFE031497393.1:96756-122187 GCA_000404065.3 Pinus taeda
GAATGAACTGAGTGTTAAAAGATTCAAAGAAATTTTCAATCAAATCCCATACCTCATTTTTGTATGCCCGAAGTCTAGGATGCTTTGTTTAGCAGTGATCTTTTATCTGCTTAATAATTAGCTTAAATATCCAAAAGAAGAAATTGATTTGACTCCCATCTGTTTGGCTGTTTGTAGTGCAATAATCAAAGGCTCATATTCTGCCATGCTGTTAGTTGCCTCGAACTCTAATTTGAAAGAAGAAGGAAACATATTACCTCCAGGTGCAATTAGAAGAAAACCAACACATGTTCCTTGTTTTGAATATGCTCCATCAAAGAAACATTTCCACACTTCTTTTGTTTGAAGCTTTGTAATTACATTGGTTGAAGCAAGCTGCTTCTTATTGTCTTCAGCCAGCTCTGCATTATCATGCACTGTGAAACAAGCAAGATCATCCTTCTCCTAATTATACAGAGGTGAGTTGCTTGCTCCATTTTTCATAATAGTCTTTACAAACCTAGTTTCTCTGTACAATACCCTTTCCTCCCCACCAAAAACTGGTATAACAACATATGTAAAATAAAACTTCAAAACACCTCCCAATTTAGCCCCCCAGGTCCTAGATAGAAGCATTCCAAATCTAGCAGGAATATCTTCTACTACAACATCCATGACCAGACTTCTAGATGGAATTTGGGCTAGTGACACTTTCAAATCTTTAATAACCCCTAGACACTTGACCTTGTTTGAATCAAACGAATACAAATCTCTGTAAGGTTTGGTCACTTGCAGATTTAATTTCTTCATCATTAACAAAGGCATGAGATTGTGTGAAGCTCCTGAATCAAACATGCAGTTATGTAGAAGGAAATCATGAACCAATAGGGAAATATAAAAAGGAGGTATTGAAGAATCTACTTCCTCTACTTGCGGGTCAAAAAGCACTACTGGTTTATCTTCCCGCAGATTTATAGTATCGCTCTCACTTTCTTTTAAATTAATAAACTAAACAATTTCCTTTTGATAAGTAGGTGTTCTTGCCAATTCTGTAAGGGGAACTTGTATTATTACCTTTTCCAGCTCCTTGGTAAGATTAAGCAAGTGACCCTATTTAGAAATCCTTTCATTCTCATCTTCACCTTTCTTATTGATTGGAATTGTTTGAGGAATTGAAAAATGCTTCTCCAAATGAATTTTTTCAGCTTCATTTTGAGAAGACTCACCTTGAAGTATCTGTGGTTTGCTATTCGTATTTTGTTGCTATTTTTCCTCTGTCTACTTGTTTTGCAGACTGAGATTCTTTGGAGTCGCCTTCGATGAGGAAGTTGAAACTTGCTGCTCACCTTCATTTTCTTGATTTCTCGATCTTTTCCTAGATCTCAGGTCATATTTTTTATGTAGTTTACCCTGCATAAAATCATAAAATTGTTTCCAATATTCATTAATTTCATTTTCATTATGAATAGCATCTGCTTCATCATACACATATTATTCTCCTTCAATGCCAAGTTCATCTTCGTCAACTGCATATAATGTAGAAATTTGATCTTCAGATTGTTCTTCACCATGATCTGCTTCTATATACAATGGTGCTTGAATTTGATTTTGATCCTTTCTTTCCTTTTGCAAGATTTGCAAAGGTTGTCTTCTAAATTGGGGATTAAAATTATTATTATATTGCATTTGTCTCTGAGAGTTCTATTCTCTAACTCTAACATATTTAACTTATCTGACATGGTTTTAATTATATTACACATATCCTCCAATCATTGACTTTGGGAGGATTTCATCTTTGCTTTTCCCTTGTCTTGGGAAAGTTGTGTTTCTGGTGCTTTTCCTGTAGCCACTAGATTCACTTCTATCTCTAAAGCATCTGTTTGGATTTGATCGAGGGTTGGAGCTATCCTTTCCCTTAATGTAAATCCAAAATTTGATTCGAAAGCCCCTGCAAAAGTGATTTTTGTACTAGAAGGATGAGGTTTAATCTCTGCTGGGAGAATATTATACAAATTTTTGAATCTTCTAACAAATTCAACCATAGTTTCATCATACTTCTTATTTATGGCATTAAATTCTGTTAATGAATATCCATGGTCTCATTTTCTCCCCATCTCAAAATAATCACACGTTCCATCTCTTCCCAAGAAGGAATAGAGTTATTGGGAAGACCTTTGAACCATTTCCTCACTTCTCCATCCAGGCACTGAACAAAAAGTCTTAGAACAACATTTAAATATTCAAAATTTAGGCTTTTTGCAAAATTACAAAATATTACTACATGATTCTCTGTTGTTTGTACATCTTCTCTGGAAAAATGAGGAAGAATTTTGAGGTAATCCTCTGGCATTTGGTTGTAAGGTTGTGGTAGTTGAAGAGGGGCTTACCTATTGACTAGGAACACAAGGGCTGCCATGTTTACTGAACTTTGATTACCTACAGATGTGGAACTTTATTAAAGTGCGAATGGACTGTGCAAAGGAGGTATTGTGGTTATTGGTTGAGGTTGAATAATTACAACAGGTAAATGAAAAATAACAAACTCAAAAGATTGGTCTTGACAACTAGGTTCTTGAAATGCAGATGATGAAAAAGATGACTCTATATCAGATGAATGTTTAGATAAGTTGTTGCTTGATGTAAACAATATAGGAATTGGTCTATTTGAGGTCCTAGTCTTCCTAGCCTTCCTTGAAAACAACCTTTCAGGATTTGAAAAAACTTGAGCCTTCTTTTATGAAGTGTCTGATCTTGTATGGGGCCTTCTTGAAGCCAGAGTTATTGTTTTGATTCAAAACAACCAAATATTTCCTCCTCACTAAACAACTAGAGGAAAGTATTGAAACCTAGGGAAAAACCTTCTTCTCTTCTCTCCCCGGCAGCTGTGCCAATTAATGTTGTTCCTTAAGAAACCAATTTCCTCGCTGTAGGGAAATTGTGCTTAAGACATTAATAAAGATTATTTACTGTCACTTATTGTTTATTATATTCTCAAATGAAGGACTTGGAAAACTTGGCCTTATACTCTTAATACATGTATGATCAGAACTTCTCAGAATGCCATTTGCTGCTAAATATAAATGATGAATGAGGAAAATTTGAAAGGGAAGTTAAAGACAATATGCTGATCTCTCACAAGAACTATTATATGTAACTTAAAGGAATTATGATCATGAGGAATAAATCATAGACAATATGCTGGTCTTTCACAGAAACTATTATATATAACTTAGAAAGGAAATGAGGATTTTAAGTATGGGAGCGCTCTTTAAGGAATTTTACCTTGTAGCTTCATTACTACACTTAAAAAGAAGAAAACATTGCGTGACACATGATTGTGAAACTTACAAATTATATGTAACAACTCCTGGAAGCTTCTAGTTGTTTTATTAATCAATGATGTTATCAGGAATATAGTGGCCTAGTTCTCCAAAATTCCCACCCTTTCTCTGTAAATTTTCTTCCTTTTATACATTTATGAAATACTTTTGAAACTGTTAAACTGCTAAACTGTTTCTATAACTATCCGAATTTAAAAACCATTACAGATTTTACAGAGGTTAAAAGATACCTCAAAGAACATAACATAACAAAAAACAACTAAATTAACAAGAAGACAATAATCGTTGACTGCTCTGTTAATTGGCGGTCGAATGCCTTAATATGCTTAAATCATAATGCTCTATGTTAGATTTTATTTTAACCTGGGCTTACACATATATCGGATGCCTTGTAATAAGCCAAAACACCAATAAACCCAACCATTTTCTTTTCCTTTAAATTCAGTTTTAACGCCAATTTTTCATTTACACAACAAAACTGATGAAAAATGCGTGAAGTGGAACTGAGAAGGAAACAATCCAATTTAATAAACTTATCGGGTCCACCTGTTCAGTGTTGGATTGACTTTTATAAATCGCAATCATAAAACACAATATATATCCTCTCGGGTCCGGCTTACCTATATCGCAATCAACAATCTTTGAATACACCAACATATGTATTAACACTTTAAGGACCCGTCGGGCTGTTAAAACATAACGTAAATATGTTTCAGGTCTGGCCCTTGTTGCATATCGTGATCACCGGGGTCATATTCATACAATATAAACATTTCATATAACTTCGGACCCGCCGATGTTATAAAATATGCCATATGAATTTTCGGGTCCGGAACCCAATTAGTATTTGCAATCAGTGCTATGGAGCCAACCACCCATATTGCGGACTTGACGAACTTTAGAATGTAGCATATAGAATTCCGATAGAGTTATGTTTGCGATATATATATATATATATATTACATATATATATATATATATATATATATATATATATATATATATATATATATATATATATATATATATATATATATATATATATATATATATATCTATATATATAATATGCATGTGTGCCCATATAACCTTTGGCCTCCGATATATCATTTCTTTTTATTTGTCTCCTTTTTAAAGTATTTTAAAAAATGAAAAATGAATGTTATAAACAATAAAAATGCATGATACAACATGCCCTATGAAATTAATAATTTCCTATGCACAGTTCTTTGAACAAAAATAAAAAAATAAAAAAATAAAAAAATGAATTAATATAATAAAAGGTGAAAGAAGATAAATGCTTCTTGCACAGAGTGGTGAAGCAAGAAACTCGTTATGGTACTGTCCAGGCTCACTGGTAGCAGAACAATGTTTGTGTCCCTAAAGTGACTCCACTAGGGCACTGCCTAGGCCTTCTGGTAGCAGAACATTAATTGAGATGAAAAATAATAATCTAACAATTATTTCACTTGTGTATCTTTATACTCCTCATCCCCAATCGAAACAACTTAGTTTGACTTGGCTTGGTTAAGTGTGCCACCAATGAAGAGAATGGTAGGGACTATATCTTTAATGGAAGCTAAGTGAAGAAGCTACGATGATCACTAAACTAAACAATAATTCTTGAAGAGTGAGACCTATCTTGCACGAGACAAGACCCATACAGAGAGTTGGATTTTTACTAGTGTGTCGCCAAGTGTTGTAGCTACTACAACGACTCTCCAAAATTTTTCCCATGCTTTGATTTCAGAATATTCCTTTTTTGCACAGGAGCTTATATTTTATTGTCATGAAGTATTCATGCTATGATAAAAGACTTATATTTTCATTCTTTTCTTGTGATGTAATGATCCCATCTTGATATATTTCTAACACAAGATAACTTCTGACTTGACCTTGCAGCATTGATGGGCTTGCCTCTAGAAATTGTGAAAACTTGGAAGGCATGCCAACCTTTCCTCTAGAAACTATGGAATTCTTCTTAGTAGGTCATCCTTGAACATGAAAACTCCACAATTTTGTATGGTATCTCAACCTTGATGATGGAAACTGCGCAAAACATCCCTTGAGCTCAGAAATTGCATAATTCACTGAGTTAAGAAGTTACCCAGTCCTCGGGAATTGCACAACCCTTCTTGGCAGTGTGCATGCAAGTTTTCTCGAAAAAGAAGAAAATTAAAAAATAAAAAAGAAAAATAACCTCTATAAAATAGGGATTCATTAATTAGTCTCTCGAAGGTAGCACACTTACTATTTTTGGAACTTCCTGCCAAGTGTTGTTTTTTTCTGTAATTTTAGGCATGTGTGTCATAAACCCTAATCGATGTAGATCTATATAATGGATGCCCATAGAGATCATATTTACATTTGATCTTGGAGTTATAGCATTCCCAAGGAGATCAAGGAGCCTTCAGTGGAGTTTGCGACACTTTTCTGTGTGAGTTTTTCTTTTGTCGTCTTTTGTTGCTTTTTCCATGGCTTTGTTGTTTGGAATCTATGAGTGCTATTTTGTTTGTTTCTTTTCATGATTGCTGGTGTTTGAATGTATATTAACTTCTAAAAGTTTTGGTTCATTCGATCATTCACATTTCATAAGTGTCACATTACTTTTCTTGTTTTTCCCACTAGTGGTCGTTGTTGTGGCGTCCCTCCATGCATGTTTATTTTTCGTTTTACATGACGATCTTCAACACTTTTTTTCATCGATCTATCCATACATAGGAATATATAGAATTTTATATGCACTATCACTCATATATGCTTTTTTCCCACACTCTTACTGGGTAGATATGTTGATCCCTTGGCCATGCATCACCTTGTCTAGTTGGGCATTGTGCAAGTATGAGGCTCAAGCTCTCAGCATGGCCTATGAGGCTGCACAATGCACAGTTTCTACCTCAGTATTTCCAGGTGTAAATGCACATTGTGTCATCTTTAGCCTTAGGCTACATCATTGGCTATTGAGACTGCACAATGCGCAGGTCCCTTAGCCATTCTCTCTCCCTCACCTTAGAAATTGTGCAATTTTCCTCATCATTCCATGTGGTTGTTGCTTGATCTTGCTTTGAAAGTTTATTTTCTGAAGATAATTTTTGCCTGCCATGGGTTCTTTTTTCCCACAGGTATTACAGGCGTTGAGCACTTCTCTTCATCAGTCACTATTATCATGGCACCCAAGAGAACTGCTTCAAAGGATACCACAAAGAGAAACATTGGGGAGGTAGTTAAGAGCACCCCAGTTTACTTACACACTCAACTTTTTGTAGAAAATGAATCATATATCACATGGAAGAAGGTGAATGAAATTTTCTCAACAAGAACCTTCAAAGCAAGCTTGGAAAACTGACAGGTGTATGTCAATGTACATACGTCAGGGTTAGATAGGATTACATGCAGATATCCAAATTTTCTATGTGAAGATTTTGTTAGTTGGATACTCTCCCATATAGATCCAAAGACTATGAATCTCAATTGTTCCAATGGATAAAGGCTTGCTTCTTTTCTAGGAGTATACTATAATCTCATGTACCATTTGCCTGATCCAAAATCACTCATGGATTCCTACTTCTATGCCAAAACCAACTACTTTAGCACCAAGAATATTGTTAAAGGCTAGGTGAAAGATCCAGTGAAGTTCCATCAGGAACACACTAACACCTACAAGACAAAATCTCTCAGGAGGGTCTATCAGCTCTTGATAGTTTTATTTGGCAAAATCTATGACGAGTAGAGCATTGAGACCTTGGGCCTTAAGGGTGGGACTTCTTACTGGAACATGTTGTGAATGAACGTAAACCATTAAGCTAGTTGGATTTTTTGGCTCAAAAGCTATATATCCATGTATCTAATTCCCTTAGTCCCCTTAAGGGTGAGCAAGCCAACTTTTATGTGTCTGCTTATCTACTGGATGCAATCTACACACAATGCATTCCCTGGCATGAATTTGACTTGGACATCATAGGAGCATGCCGTATATGTTTATTGTAAGCTGATTTTGATGTGCACCCATAGAGGAGTAATGGAGAAGCTAACTGATCACTTCCTCATTCCATTGGACAGGTTGATCTTTGAGGAAACATGGGGCAATGGAAGTAGTGTTTGAGATAGTAGATTGGTTTGCCTCACTGGATGACACTTTCCTTAGGGTGATTGGCAGACATAAGGCTCTCCATATTCTATTGAGGTATGTCACTGATAAGTTAGTCATGAAATGGGTTATGTATCATCTCTCCATAGGGTTTTCAACAACTTTTAACAAGAAGAAGAGAGCACCTTGGCCAACTCTTCCTATGCAAATCAAATTGCATGAGATCAAGAATATGAAAGTCATAGATACTGAAGGAAAGACGATAGAAAAGTTTGCATATGGTACTCTATAATTCAATCTGTACTATCCCCCAAATTTTTGCAGAGACCATTTTACGAGGATCTATTTCTAGTGGCTAAGAGAGACCTTTCACTGGCTGGAGGTGGAACTATGGAAAATTTGTTACAATGCCTCCAAGACTCGTGATCCGGTCAGTTTTGTAGGGGCTTCATAGGTTTCTTTGCAATAAGGAATTTTTCCAAAGGTAGCAGTAGTGGAAGAGAACAACCCAGTGCATGAGAAGAGAAAGAGGAAGGTTGTGCACAGTCCAGGGGGAGAACAAAGCTGCAAGATGAAAGCAGATCCAATCATTATGAGAGTGACTATAACAATGGAGAAGAAAAATAAACAGAGGGTGGAGGAAGCATAACGAAAGTAGAGAGAAGAACAAGAGAATAAGATATTGGAGGAAGAAAGGCATAAATAGGAAGAGGAGGAAAGGTGAAAAGTAATAGCAGAAGAAACAAGGCAAAGACAAGATGAAGAACAAGAACAGAATCGAAAGATGGAGGAGGAGAGAAAACATATGTAGGAAAAATATCTCCCTCAATAGATTAAGGAGTTGATCAAAATCCAAGACATGGAGGAGGAATCAAAGCCAAAAAATCAAGATGTCAACTTGATTCCAAGTACACACCAGGTCACCATTCAGTCTCCCCGTCCTCTGATAGAGAAAGCTCCAAGAAAGGAAGAGGAAATTGTTCCTCTCAATGATGGTTTGGTTATGGACATTAAAATTTAACTTATGACGATCTTTAAAAAAATGTTGTACAAGCGATGAAGAAATATTTTCGGATGACCTTGCATTTCCTACATTCATCATATGAAAGGGTGACCATAATAGACACCAAAAGAAATTGAGGTGCTATTGTCGTAGCCAACTTGGCCTTCATAGGTGTTATTTCCATAACCAACTTGGCCTTCGCAGGTGCTTCAAAGTCAAATATGAACTATTTGATGGTGGAGAACAAGCAATTGGAAAATAACTTTTAGGCTTCTAGGAAAGATGTTGAACAACTTCGAGCAGAGTTACAAAATGTGATTCCTGCATAGGTCTATCTAGAATAATTGAAGGCAACGATACTTGGTGAGGTATCGACATTGGGAGAGACCATGTGGAGTCTTTATGAGGAGATTTTTACCGTGCAAAAGGCATTTTTCCACTTGCATGGGTTGGAGCATAAATGTAAAGATTATTTCAAAACTCTCAAGGTTGTCCAATCAACCATTGTTGTTGTGCATGAATGGTCAATGCAATACAAGGGGCATCACTTGAATTGGGAAAGAAAACAAGGCCAGAGGCAAAGTTGCATAAGGCAAAGGTTCATATTCTCATCTAGAATAACAAAAAATTCACCTTGTTCATTTCCAACACTCAAGCCTCATATGTAAGTTTGTACAACAAAATGGACTTCTTGGTGAAATCACAAGGGATCCCATTAGTCGGTTCACTCACAGAGATCAAGCACATGAGTTAGGTGAGGTAGGAGATTGAAGAATACTTGGAACAATTGACATAGGTAGCCATCAAGGATTATATTGAAGTAAACAGAAAGAATATGCACAAGTAAATTGGTGGCCCTCTCCAAATCAATACGATGTTGCTCCTACTGAAGAAGGAAACACAAATTGGTTCCAAGTCGGTGTACGCAGATGCCATGGAGGATAGATTTTGCTTCCAGCTTGACACCATCACACATTTTGGGGATGTCATCGCACAATACAAATTTTTTCACCACTACATAATTGAGAAACATCAAGTGGAAGTTGATGAGTTGGACATTCCCCAAACAAAAGCTTAACCGTTTTGTCTTATTAGGCTATCTAGTTGGCTCTACCCAATTTTTTCTTATATGGTTACAGGTGTATTATAATATTATTTTGTAATTAAGTTGGAAGTGGAATTCCAAATTTCAATTGTGGAATATAAAGAGTCATTTTGTAAAGACGTTGAAGAGTCATGAGGGAAGTCCAAGGGTCACAAGGGGAAGTGAATAGTCACCCATTTTTTTATAAATAGACCCTCATAAATCATGTAAAGGGATTTTGGGAGCCAAACATTTGGCTAGGATTAGGTTTAGAATCAATATCTTGGGAGTTTGTGAGAGCCTTGACTCCTCCATAGCATAGAGGGAGTATATTTCTTTGTAGTAGCAGGTGTTGACTTTATGTTCCACTATTAGGGCTAGTGGTTTGTCAATGGTATATGTATGATTGGAACTTTCACTTAATAAAATCTCAGATATGACATGTTTTCATGCATATGTTGTGAATATATTAGGACTATTATTGTTATGTTTGCAATGTATGTTATTTAAATTACACTTATGCTTATGAAATATTTCATTTACATTGGTACAAATCTCTTTGAATGCGTGTTGTTGTATAATTCCATCACTGTTAACTTGTGAACTATTTCACAAATTAGCTTATGATGTCTTTATGCCGATGTGTTCCTTTAAAGTTGTGTAGTATCACATGCTTCTAAGGGACACACTCATTTTCCCTTCATGTGTTAGAACCTCCATGCGTTGCACTTGAATATTCGCAGAGTCACACACTTGTTCCCACTGAAGTCACCATACACCACTCTATGCGTTATTGCGATGAAGGCACATCATTCAAACCCATTGCATCAAAAACTGAGTCGTATTTCGGATGGGACTCCTACACCAAATGGTGCAAGGTCTAATTGGAACTTCATATCAAGGATATCCCATGAATGTTGGTGGGTCTAGCACTGTCAACATTTCTAGCGCTAGAAGGAGGGTTAGATGACAAGTTGAGCCAATGAAGTTTATTTGAAATTTCCACATCATTAATGGCTTCTTCTCAAATTTTAACCCAATTTTTTTTATAGAACCGCAAATCTGAAATTTCTTGTGGGAATATTCAATGACTTGTGAAATATGAAATTCGATGGTGAGGGTGGAGCAACCATTCTCAAGCACATGCTCGTTTTTTTGAAATTTTACACAAAACATAATATTCACTATGAGGATATTGCATGTTGAAATTGGAGGCGCACATAAAGGAATGGTGTTACACATTGTTTGTCTCTTCCATTCACTCTTTCAAGCATCTTGTCAAGGAGATTTACCATGACTCTAATAGGTATGACTATAAATCTGTTTTCAAGAAAATCATGCGATTGCAAAAAGCACTTTTTGAATCTCTTGATGATTTTCACGATTGTTTCATTCATTTTTGTTTTGAATTTTATGAAGATGATATTGATTGGAATTTAATGAAAGATAAATTTGAATTTGTTTTTCATATTTCGATGAATCTACAAGAATATGAGTCCTTCAAAAGTTTTCCAACATAGCTCGGTTATAGAGCTTGTAAATCTGTAATGAACGAAGTTGTTGTTCCAAGTGACTCTTCGTATTCCCTTCAAATAACAACTCCATTTCTACAGGTTGAGGTGGGAGAACTTGAGAGTTCATCCTATGATTTACCATCATATTCTCCAACTCCACATACTCTAAATTTTAGTACAGGTTTGGAATGCAAATCTGATGCTAGAGATGATGTGTTATCTCCTCGTCCTCCATTTGTTGATTCCTTTGGTCCTCTTGATTACAAGTTGTTTGGTTCACTTGTTTCAACTATTTCCGTAGGTTTTCATGAGGATCAATTTCAGAATGGATTTAGTGTTGAGAAGAAAACATGCAATATCATTTACAATGACTATGTGTGGGAGTCTATCTCTGAACAAGAATCTATGATAAAGGTTGATTTTTCTCCTACCACATGTGTCCCTCATTATCTTGACATATTCTGCAATTCCATTGTTCCTGTCGAATCCTTCAAAGAATTAGTTTATGATGATGTTATTTTCGATCACACTCAGAACTCGTGGGATGTTAGTTTTACATTAGAATGTAGAGAGGAAAAACCTTATCTTCTTGGTCTTTCCAGTCCATCATCTGATCATTGTGAAGAATTAGAGGGTGAAATTTCTTGTTTTCAATCTTCCCCTCTTTATGATTCATCAGATCATGAGGATGCCTCTGTTTTTTATCGTGAACTTTTTGATCATGGTTGTCATGATCTCTTCATTGACTCATTTGGTCATGAATCTGATATTTCAACAGTTGATCTTTCTAAACCACCAATTTCTGATGATCTACCTTCCGATGTTTTGGAACTTCTGCAAGCTGTAGAGGCACTTTAGCCCAAGATGATGATTATGTTAATTTCTCACAGTCTTGAGGTCAATTCCAATTATGATTAGAACAATGACGTTTCTTTTAGGGTTCCTCATCACTCTGTCGCATAAATTGAAAATAAGTATGAATCCAAAATTTCACATCTCCATCTATTTTGCATGATCCCATCATTCAATCATTAGAGAATTCATACATGGCGATCATTGTTGTGAAACACAAGTTTTCTTCTTTCTTTAAGTTCGAACAGTTTAAAAGTTCGAAACATTATTCTTGCATGCGATATTGTCACAGTGTTTGAACACTGCAATGCTTCCGAAGAGTGTCTTACATGCGCTTTTATTTTGTATTTTTCTGCGTGTGGTTTCAAACTTCGAATGTTACGATATGCATCACTTTTTCTTTCTTGTTTGTTGTTAATTTTTAATATCTTTCTTGATGTACATTCCATTGCCTATATAGGCCAACTGATGTGTCAATGGTTACAATGGAAGTTTCATTTTACATAGGTATGGCCTATTCTCGGTTAGTGTAGGAGTAGGGGTATTTTGTTATTTTCTTTGTTTCATTTTGTTTTGTTTTATTTACTTTTTGCCTCATTGTTTTATTTCTTTCCAGTTGTACAATAACTTCCACATGAGACTGTGTTTGGTTTCCAAAGCAAACATGGTGAAGTTAAGAGGAAGTTGTGCTATTGTCAACTCTTGGTTATCTATTTGTTCCCTCTGTTTACGTGAATTTGGCATCTTTTAGCCAATTATACCTTGATGGAAAATATGTTCTTTCTCGGAGAAAACCACAATGGAATCATGATGCTTGAATCTATAACTAGTACTTCCTACTCCAATCAGTATTTTATAATGTTCGATTCCTTGTCAACTAATTCAAGTAGAGTAAGGAGGGGAGAGAAATTTAACAAGTATGTCAGAGGTCTATAAATATCTGTCTATCAAGGGACAACCTCTTCTGCTCTCTATAAGTCGGGATCCTCTTCTGACCTATGAAATTAATAAGTGCCTATGCACAATTCATTGAACAAAATGAAAAAAATAAAATAAAAAATGAAACAATATAATAAAAGGCGAAAGAAGAAAAAGGCTTCCTGCGCAGAGAGGTGAATAAAGAAACTCTTCTAGGGTACTGTCCAGGCTCGATGGAAACAAAATTATGTTTGTCCTTGAATGACTTTGCCGGGGTCTTGTCCAAACCTACTTGCATTGGAGCAACATCTGAGATGAAAACTAAGGATCTAATAATTCTTTCACTTGTGTATCTTTATACTCCTCATTCCCAATCGAAACAACTTAGCTTGACTTGGTTTGGTTAAGTGTCCCACCAATGAAGAGAATGGTAGGGAATATATCTTTAACGCAAGCTAAGTGAAGAAGCTACGATGATCAATGAACTGAAAAATACTTCTTGAAGAGTTAGAATTGTTTTGCATGAGACAAGACCCATACAAAGAGCTATAGTTCTATTAATGTGTTGCCAAGTGTTGTAGCTGCTACAACCACCCTTCCAATTTTTTTCCCATGCTTTGATTTTGGAGCTTTCATTCTTTCCATAGGAGCTTCTCTTTTATTATCATCAAGTATTCTTTCTATGATAAAAGAATTATCTTTTCATGCTTTGCTTGTGATGCACTGATCCCGACCTAATATCTTTCTAACACAAGCTAAATTCTAACTTGACCTTGCAACATTGCTGGGCTTGCCTCTAGAAACTACGCAATATTGGAAGGCAGGCTAGCCTTGCCTCTAGAAATTGTGAAATTATTCTTGGCAGGCTAACATTGAGCATAAAAAATGTGCAATTCTAGGTGACATCCCAGCCTTGATGATGTAAACTACGCAAATCATCCCTTGAGCTCAGAAACTACGCAATGCACTGAGTCAAGAAGTTTTCAGTCCTTGGGATTTGCACAATCCTTCTTGGAAGTGTGCATGGAATGTTTCCCAAAAAATAAAAAAGAAAAAAAGAAAAAATCAAAAAAGAATCCATAGAAAATAGGTATTTACTAATTAGTTTCCCGAAGGTGGCACACTTACTATTTTTGGAACTTCTCGCCAATTGTTTCTTTTTCCTTGATCTTAGGCATGCGCGTCATAAACCTTAATTGGTCTAGATATATAGATGGATGCCCCTAGATATCATTTGTACAATCAATCTTGGACCTATAGCTTTTACAAGGAGATCAAGGAGCTTTCGGTGGAGTTTGTGATGCTTTTCTGGGTGAGTTTTTCTTTTGTCGTTTTTTTGTATTTTTCTTTTTAGTTTTTAGTTTTTAGTTTAGTTTTTTAGTTTTTGTTTTTTTTGTAGCTTTTTTTCGTTTGGCTTCTGTGAGTGATGTTTCACTTGTTTCTTTTCATGGTTTTTGGTGTAGTTTGTGACACTTTTCTGGGTGAGTTTTTCTTTTGTCATTTTTTGTTTTTCGTTTTTGTTTGTTTGTTTTTTTTCTTTTGTTTTGTTTGTTTTGTTTGTTTGTTTTGTTTGTTTGTTTTGTTTGTTTTTTTTTTTTTGTAGTTTTTTGTCGTTTGGCTTCTATGAGTGATGTTTCACTTGTTTCTTTTCATGGTTTTTGGTGTTTTAATGTATATTAGCTTTTACAAGTGTTGGTTCAGTATGTCATTTGACTTTCACAAGTGTCACATTTGTTTTCTTGTTTTTTCCCATTACTTGTCATTGTTGCGAAGACCCTCCCTGCATATTTGTTTTTCCTTTTGCATGTTGATCTTGTGCACTTGTTTTGCACCAGTCTATCCATACTTAGTTAGGTATACAATTTAACATGCACTATCACTCGGATCTTCTTTCTTCCCACACTCTTACCGAGTATATCTTCTCATCTCTTGGCCATGCATCACCTTGTCTAGTTGGGCATTGCGCAAGTCTGAGGCTCAAGATCTCAAATTGGCCTTTGCCCAGGAAGAACTATGGATTGTGCAATATCTAGTCTTAGGCTGCATCACTGGCTACTGAGACTGCACAATGCACAATTACCTCAGTCAGTCTCTCTCCCTCACCTCAGAATTTTCATAATTTTCCTCATTAGTCCATGTGGTTGTTGCTTGATCTTACTTTGAAATTTGATTTGCTGAAGCTAATTTTTATCTTCCATGAGTGCTTTTCCTCCCACAGGTATTGTAAGTGTTAATCAATTCTCTTCATCAGTCGCCCTTATCATGGCATCTAAGAGAACTGCTTCAAAGGATGTTATGCTACTAGCTCACAAAATAGAAGTAGAAATAGATCAACGACTACAAAATAAGCCACTTCGAGGGGGAAACCTAGTTTACATTACACAAATGAACAATTCTTGGATGATACAAATGAAAGGACCTCCTTTCTATATATAGGAGTCTAAGGGACCACAATATAATCAAAGCCTACATAAAAATAATATTGTAAGGGCACAACAATATTAATAGTGGGTTTCTATGGGCCATAATAATAACAATATGGGCACTACATGGGCACATCAATATAATAAGGGGGTTGCACTAATAACAATAAGGGGCTACACTAGTAGTATAGGGACCTAACATGCCCTTCTCCTTCAAAAAAGTGTTGTCCTCAACGCTTGGGTAGTTTTGGATGCTTTTGAATAAAATTCTCATCCTCCTATAGTCACTTCCAGAGACAGCCTCAGATTGCTTACAAGACCAGTGCCTGCTAACATCTAGATTTTGTGTGTCTCATATGATTTTCAGGAAACCAGAGACATCATATGCAATTTATACACATATGTATGTACATATATACAATAAAAAACATGAGTTGGTTCATTCATCCAAGGACATAATACATGTATTTATGGTATCTTTCGCATATACAACTCACAAAAATATAGGTATAAACTAGTGGAAGATGAGTAGTTCGAGGACCTACAGTTTAATCAGCGTTTGGCAGAGTGATGAAATAAGAGAAGGAGATAGAATAACTCATCATATACAGCTTGAAACTTTAAGAATTATACACTTATCTGAGTTAAAGACAAGCATAATGGATGAAAGAGGATTGGGTGCTATGATTCATGGAGCGCTACTTTAAAAATATGATCCCAAAGATACATACATACATGTGCATTATCAATCAATGCAAATGAATCTGTAAGAACATATGAAATATTTATGGTAGCTACAATTACATGAAATCAGAGAGGAAATTTGTACATAATGGAATTTAACAGAGAGGTAACATACTGTGGTACTCAAAAGTTAGAATCACCACCATTTGATTAATATTATGAAATATGCAAATATGGAAGTCATATAGTTTCATAAATAACATGTAGTTATTCTTTAGAATTCAGAACATATTCTAAGTGTTTCTTCCTCCCTTTTATAAGGAGAGGGAGAACATGAAAATTACAAAATATCTCAAGCTAGAGCTTCCAGCTACCTACATGACTAGCTATCTCGGTGTGCTGGCTCTGTCACTTCCAATTATTACAACAGAAATATACTTTTCTTGGAAATAAAATAGAATAACAATATCAATAAAAAACAACAAGACATAATTAACAAGTGAAGTAAAATGATGGTCCTGTAGAAAATAACTCCACGCCACTCTCTTTGCTGGTCTTTGGTCCAACTGAGTTTCTGCTACATTATGCCTCATGCTCTCTCGGCCAGTTCCCCGTCGCTTTCGGTCTTAACATTTTCGCTTCTTCTCTTTTAGGAAGTAGGAGAGGTCACTCACGATGGGCACAACAGATTTTGTCCTACTCATGAATCAAAGTTGTAACTCATCCACCATTCCAGACTCCCTATAAAACACTACCAGAGCCCTATATGCCTTTTAAAACAATCATAGTGTAATATATAGGATTTTCTAGTATTGGCACTTAACATTGAAAAACATTACAAAACCACGGATTCTGATCCCATTTAGGCCCCTTGTGCTTTAGCCCCTTTCTCATTTCTTCTCATATGTGATGAGCACCAGTATTGCATCAAGAATGCTGTAACTCCTAGAGCTACCAACTTTACTTTATCAACCTGGGGTTCGTACAAACTTGGAGGTGATCGTGTTGTATACACAAGTACAAGTGATGGTTATGCCTTTTGTCACTATTTAGAAAGTATGCTTTACTAAAATTCCAAACCAACATGTATGAAATGCTACTATCTAAAGCATGGAAGTTCAAGACATAAAACATCACTACTGTGCATGTAAAGGACGGAAATAAATCTGTTTTGTTCTTTATATTCTTTTTTTAGAAAGTCAAGTGTAAACCCTAATCTCTTTTGGTAATGTGGCAAGTGGTTTAGTGATGATGGTGGATGGTTGGTAGGTTTAGGAGATGATTGGAAGGTTTGGGATACCCTTGGGTGACCTAATGTTTCTTCCTAGAGCATTTCCATCAATTTGGCCTCAAAATAGGCCACTACAGGAAAACCTACAGGATGTACTAGAAACCTACAGGATTCCCTGTATTTGTACAGGATACATCCGAGGAAAAAATGATGGTTGTTGGAGGTGATGGAAGGCTTAGAGAAGGTGGTGGATGGGTGGAATGGAGTGAGAAAATGCCTAGGATCACTTAAAACTCAATACCAAGCTAAGGATATGGTTGGATTTGCTCAACATGCTTGGAGGAATTTATATGTAAAATGATGAGATTGGTGAAGATCTTGGTGAAAGAAAGGGATGATTATGAGTGGATTCTGAAGTACCTACTCTGCATCAAACATGTATAATTGCCACAAAGTCATGTAAACAAGAAGAGTTCTAACAAGCTAGAAAAGCATAATTTAATGAACTAGTTGTCTACTTCATGCATGAAGAAAATTGCTGAACAAAATGGGATCATGGATGAGATCTACTGAAAGACTGAATATGGAAGAGATGGAAACTAAATCCTACACTTGCAAAAATGATCAAATGCTAGTTTAAGTACAGTAAGCTGTAAATCTTATGAAGAAATGGAAATCTGTCTTCTTAGGGCTGCTTAAGGGTCTTTTCCTCAAATCATGATCCCTAAGGGAATAGGTGAGGCCAAGATACCCACTGCTAGCTTTGTAGTGCTACTTTTATCTCTTCTACCCTGTTACTAAAATAAAGCACAAATGGAAGCAAACTAATAAACAACTAATCAAATCCACAATACTTGCAATGAAATACTTCTAGAGACAATTTAACCATGTATATGAAACTAAGCTAAGCATACAGATACAAGAAGAAGAGCTTGTGCTGCTAGGGTTGGGCCCTAACCCAAGAGCTTTAGCTCTCTAAGTCAACTTAGTGCTGGGTCAAGAAAAAGCTCATTTTCTTTATCAAAACAGAAAATTACATCAATGTCTTCCACAAGTTTGGAGCTCAAAAATAACTAGTGTTTTTGCAACAAAAATTCAGATCCTAATGAGGCTCTAGGCATTTCTACTTATACTATTGAAGTCTCCAATGAATTCCTTAAATCTAGGGACACTTGGCTCCCAAACTAGAGATGAACTAACTCTTTGTCTATCACTTGCTCAACTGCCTTTTGATCTTGATGACTTGGCTGCTTGCACTCCAAGGTGGTGTGATTAATGGAGGAATATTCGAGTGGGGAAGGAGTAAATGAGGAGGATTTACCTCCTACAATCTCTCTCCCTTGTCCCATTCGAGTTTCAAACCTTAGTCTTGCCCAAATTCCTTGATTTTCCCTTCCAAACCTGCATTCAATGCATATTAGTCCACTAGGCATAATATCTCACTTTAACTCATCTCATTAAACAAAATATAATCAAAACATGTAATAAGTTGTGAGAAGATTTGATTTGACTAATCTAGGAGGTGAGTTAAGGCCCATATAATTACCTAATGATGAGGCTCATCATCACCCCCTATTGAAAGTGTTGCTTATCCTCTAAGCAACTCAATCAATATCCATGTCTTTCATAACTCTAGTGGCTTCCCTAACATCCCATGCCTCTGTTGTGGTTTCTTCTCCTTATGCATAGAATCCTGCCTTCTTTTCTACCTCCTCCCATTGCCTTCATTCTTCCTCTTCCTTCCTTCCTTATAACATCCCCAAGAGCGACGGGGAACTAAGTTTTAGGCCAATCCAATTGACTTTGAGCCTTTGGATGGATTGCTTGCACATGGGTGTCCTGTTCAGTGCATCTCTCATCCTTTGAGGAGAGTGGTACTCTCTGATCTTCAAACTGTATGGCAATGTATTCCATCTCCTTAGGAAATATTCCATGCTGTCATCCCCTAATAATTTGAACATGTCCTCAAAATGTGTAATTGCTTGCTCTTGGGCAACAAGATACCTGGGTGCAAGTTGAGGATCATTTGCAATTAAATTATGTGTACTGATGAGTTCCATTGGATTGGACTACTCAACTCTGATCATAAGAGGCTCTATTTGTTCTCTTGCCAATACCTTCTTCATTTCTGCAGCCCTTGTTTCTTCATGTTTCATCCATGATGCCAAAGCCATCAACTGTAAATCCCCTAGCTTTGCATTAGGGTCCCATACATTCATGTCTTTTAAGGCCATGTTATGCAAATAAAACTCAGACATCTTGGCCCTATCTTCCAATGTGCTTTGATCACAAAGATCAATGAGTTGTCTATAATCCTGGAATGGCATAGTGCCTCTTTGTTCTAGGGTCTTGATTTGGATCTGCAACCATTGTTCCTTAAGGTATAATGCATATGACTTAGCTAGCATCTTGCACTAGATTGCTTCCAAAGAGAGATGGGCCATGGATGCTAATCGATTCTCTCTTTCTTGTAGCTTTCCTTTCAACCATATATTTTCTGCCTCTAATTGATTTTTCATGATGGCCTCTATGTCCCTCAAGCTACTTAGCTCTCTGCCCATCTCTTTGAGCTTCTTTTCCATGTGACCACTATCCTCCACTCCCTTGGACTTGGAAATCTGCATCCATCTATGAGTTCTGGCTCTCTCTTTCTCAAGCTCAAAGAATAATGGAATGGAGAATTTTTGTGGAATGACCCTACCCCCCTCAATAAATCTATAGTAGGAGTCAAGGTTAGGTTGAGGACTAGGCTCCTGTAGATTTGGGTCCTCTCTCTTTGTTTCTGGCTGCTTCTTTCCTCATCCAATTTTTTATTTTCTTGTAGGTTTAGCAGAGTTTCCTATACGAATGCCTCTACTTCTTATAGGTCCTGCTATGTACCATATGGATGCCTTTTGCTTTAGATGAGGTAGATCTGGTTATAGGCCTTCTCACATAGGTGATAGGAGACTTAGGGGAGGCTTGGGTTGAGGATCCTTCTTCTTAAGTTTTTATAGGAGGAGCCATCTTCCCTAGCTGTTTAGGTGATTCCTAAATAACAATGGGAACCTTTGTTGGAGTTTGGGGTTTTCCCTGCCTTATCCTTGTGATTTTCCTTGTTCCGAAGTATAAGGGGGTCTGCCTTTGTCTTTTGCCTTTTTGTTTGATAAGGGTGCTAAGGGTAGTGAGGGAAGTTGTTGCCTCTCTCTCAGTTGGTTCTAGAGACACCCTAGGTGACTCCTTGTCTTTTGCCTCCTCTTTTCCGTTTCCCTTTTCCTCTATGTTTTTCCCCTCTTCTTCTCCTTCTAGATCCTCATCTTGTTTATCAGTCTCCTCCTTGACATCTTCCTCTATTTCTTGATCACGTTCCTTCTCTTTCTCCTCTTCTTCCTCCTCATCTATTTCATCTTCATCCCTCTTTTCTTCTTCTCCATCTGTTTCAGTTTCTTCCTCATCTTTTTCACTGACAGTAGGACTAATGTCATATGTGAGGGCTTTGATATCCTCCTATGTCTGCATGTCTCTGAAAATTTCCCATTGGATAGGACTTTTGAGGTTGTGGAGGGCATCTTCTATGATGATTCTAATTAACCCATGGTGGGCTAACTATTGGTGGTTTCCCGCCTGCACCTTTATGCTTGTATCTATCAGTGATTTTAGAACGAAGTATGGTATGCTGAGCCTATGGTGAGGAGATGTTTCTGCTCCAAACCTCAACTCTTCAAGAAGCCTAAAGTGATACCCATAAACCACACTATACCTACCTTCACATGATATGTATTTAATAAGGTGATAGCTTACCTCATTCCATGGGTATGGTAGGCTTGTTCTCCTTACTCCATTTTTGTCCTCAATGGGCTCTCCTTCCTCTAAAAAGAACTTCTTCTCGGAAATCTGGTTATCTCCCTTGTCTTCCTTTATCCAAGGCACTCCTAGGGGAAGTGTAGTAATCATACTTATGAGTTTAGGGGTGATCTCTATGGAGAGGCCTCACGCCATAATAGTGGCATGGGCTCTGGTAAGTGGAATGAGGGAGAGAGAAAACTCTCAGGCCAATCCATCATCATACCCCCTTAATTTCTCAAAATAACCCATCCAATTATGCCTCGTGAAAATTTCTAACATAGGAGGGTGTTCGTGGATTCTCATAGTGTTAATGGGCGCCCTTCTATTAAACCCCCCCTGTCATTTTGGTTGGTGAATTATGAGGAGCAGAGATGGTTGACAGAGATTTTAATGCAGAAGTAAATGGGACTGAAATAATTGTGGAGTCAATTCCCTACACAGATGCTAAATTCACTAAATCTAGGAGATTTTTCAGAGCAATTCACTTGGAAAAAGGGAAGTAAATACAGAGCCTACCTCCTCATGGTGTTTTTTGTGGCCAGCCCCTGTGTATCCCCTTTTGAAACTGCTCTCGGCCAATCCTATAGACTGTCTCTGTATCCTGTAGTATCTTGTAGGATTCCTATGCAATCCTATAGGATTTCTTGTGTAATCATGTAGGAAGTCCTGTGAAAGAGAAAGGTGGAATTTTCTCTTTTGTAGGTTGCCTGGGTATGAGAGTGACTTTTCTAGAGTGAGCCTTGAGGAGATGAATGCATGAGTGCATGGGGATCAATGATCATTTCCTCTTATGGTCGAGTTGAGTGAGGTGGTGTGTTGGCAGCGGAAGTAAATTTGCTATTTTTGGACCGTTGGTCCCCACTACCACCTCATCATTCCCCGCTCCTCATAATCAACTTCCAGTTCATGCCTTCATAGACTTGACTACTTTTTTCCTTCTCCCCTATTTTTTTTTGACTTGGCTGCTGCCACATGTGGGAGGACTAATTCTTTTTTCGTCAATTGAATGAAGGTGGCCAAGTTAACTGGCCACCTTTCACTTATAAACCAATTCGCTCACAACCTTTGCTTTTTTTGACTACATAATGCAAATGAGGGAGTGAAGTGAGATAATTACCTGTGGTGGTAATACCTTGCTGTAGTTTGTTGAAGACATGAGGTGCTTGTTGTGTGTTGGCTGCATGCTATTTTTCCTTCCTTTTTTTATTGCTCTTTGATGATTCTTTTGATGTGCAAGTACCTGGTGTTGAAGATGATGGTTTTGCTACTACTTTGGAGCTCCTTCTACCCCTAGATCTTCATGCTGGAAGCTTGCTGCTACTCATGATTTTTATTCTATGGGATAGGCTACTATAGGATTTCCTACAGGATGTCCTGTAGCTGCTTCTTCCTCAAAACTTTTAATCATACACTCTGCTGGGATTTTGAAGATGATGACATGGAAAGAGAGAAGGTGTAGGAGTGTGAACAATGAGTAATGCACTTAGGTGTTGTTCCCTTTTGCCCTCTTTTTTAATTTTTTCTTTGTTTTCTCTTAAGGAATATGATTTTTGTTTTGAAATTTGACCTTTTTACGATGAATGTAGGGGCGATCAAGGTGGAGAGAGGTATGGTAATGAAGTGGTGATTTAGGGATGTTACTTTTTTTGACGTGGAAGGTCATTTTCTCACCCAAAGGTCACTTCTTGTGGGATTCCTGAGCCACTGTAATTCCTACAAGATCATCCTATAGGTTTTCAAGGGATCTTGTAGGTTTACAGGGGATCTTGTAGAAAACATAGTCCCCTTGTAAACTGAAGCAAAGGAGTAAAAAAAATGAAAGAAATGGTGGAGTGATGAATGATGATGGGTGGAAAAATAAAAGTGAGTGAAATAGGTCCCTTTTTTACTCTCTTTTGTTCTTTGATCGTCCTCATATTGACCTACAAATAGAGAATTTGCATGATTTCTCTCTCTCTCTCTCTCTTTTTTATTAGGACAACTAATCTGCCTCTAAGAGGTTTTCATTCTAGTTGTTTGCCTTGGGTGCCTCAAGAGAGGTTTTCACCTAGGGATATTTTTATTTCCTTTTTTATTTTTTCTTTTTTTGACACCATTGGGCCACCCCAAGAGGTTTTCAACCCACTAGTGGGACTCAAGCGCTCCATGGAGGTTTTCACCTTAGTCCTTATTTTTCTTTTTTTCTTTTTCTCTCAGTGATTTTATGAGACAGGAGTTGAAACTTGCTCCACCACCATCACTATTTTATTGATACAATCAATGAAATCTTGATTTGACAATGGCCTCTTGTAGACTTTCAGTCTGTTCCCATTAAAAAGTAAAGGAATGGCCTCTACATCTATCTGATCTGCACTGAACCATTATCGTGACAACTCTCTATAACATAAGGCCCCAACCATCTTGTCCTTAACTTGCCCTTAAAGTATTTATATCTGGAATCATATAACAAGGCCTAATCACCTTCTTTAAATTTCTTATCCTTGATGTTCTTATCGTTCCATATCTTCCTCTAAAGTTGAGTTACCTTTGAGTGTAGGAGGGCCTGCATTCTGAATTCATCTAAACAATTCAACTGAAGCAATCTCTCTTGTTGTGCACTGTTGAGATCTAGATCTAGTTGGGCTGCCATCCTCAATGTGTTATACTCAAACTCAATGGACAATAGGGCCTTTTTCCCATAGACCAACTCATAGGGTGTGAATCCAGTGGTGGTCTTCCAAGTGGTATTATAGGCCCAGGTGGCCTCAACTAGTCTATCTACCCAATCTTTTCTACTGATACTAACCACTTTGGTCAAGATGCTCTCCAACGCTCTGTTGGTCACCTCCACTTGCCCATTATCTTGTGGGTGAGAGTGAGTGGAGGTCCTGTTAGTGTCAGCCTTTTCAGCCTTCCTCCAGTGATCAAATGTGCTCTTACAAAGTGATTTTGAAGTGTCAGGGTCAAATTTTGTCATTTCAGTGAGTCTTCAAGCAAAATTTGGTCACTAGGCATTAGGTCTAGGGTTTGCTCTCACTCTTTTTAAAGTTGCCCAAAGGCCCATCCATGTCATCATTCAGCTGAGTCTATCATCATTCATAAGGTTTTGATTATCATCTCAGTGTCTAATGAGTCATCTTACACCTTGTCCATGCTTCAGTTGCACCTAGGCAAGGTCATTTCCTTCTCCTAGGGTTTTGAAGGCAATTTCTCTTGGACGGTCAAATCAATGGAAAAACTTGTTTCCTGATGTTCATAAACCTTCCCCTATCCTTAATGTACCTTATCAAGCACTTCCAAACACTCAGATCCCCCAAAATCCTCATATTTGCACAAACCCTAGTTTCTTGCTACAACCTGGCAATTTTCTACGTTGGGCCTGTGTTTTGCCCTTTTGGACCCCTTCCCCTCAGTCAATCACTGAGATTCAACTTTCCCCTACTTCCTAACATCCCTCCCTACTCCCAAAAATTTCCTCAAGAATTTAAAAGCCCCTTATCCCCTTCATTTCGCTTCATTTCGACCAAAATTCCTTGTTTCACACATCGGGACAAGTCACACTTCAATAATGTTCTAGAGAAATAAAAGATGAATTTGGGAAAATGAGAGAGGTTTTTTTCCAAAACATGCCAAAGAAGAAAAACCTCCTTCACGTTTTTCACAGGTGTCATGGTTTGAGATAACTGTCAAGAATACCGTTGCCTCAGGAGAATCAAAGACACCTCTGAAGTGACCTTGGGAAAATCACGCTTTCTCCTAGCTTGGTTAACCAAATGATTTTATTTATGGGTAAAATGATAACTAGACACAAAGAGCTTTCCAATGAGCTATCATGAGCTAAATTTGGGGTTGAGGAAGGCATTCCAAAGTTGACTGCAACAACACTCTTCCTTGAGGCAGCCTCATTTGGCACTTTTTGACAAGTATTGGGAGATTTGATTTTTTATAGGTCAAATCAACTCCAAATTAAACAATTCTAGTTTTTTTGGAAATTAGACTCAAAGACCTTTCCAAAGAGCTATCCTGCGCCTGATTCGGACACCGGGAAGGCCTCCAAAAGCCTCCTGTAAAAGCGCGACTTGTCAAGCTAGGTGCGTGACTTGTTGGGAGGTGCGCGACCTGTCAAAGGGTCTCCCACAAAGGAATTTGGCAACGGGTGCGACACGTCAAGAGGGGCGCAACTTGTTGGGCATGGTGCACGACCTGTCAAGCTGTCTTCCCCCGACTCATTTCAGAATTGCTCAAGCCTCCTTTAATTCATCAAATCGCTTGAGGTAGGCTCTTCAAACTTGTAAATGGTCGCTGGTTAGTTGGGAAACATCATGAATGTGTTTATAATGATCAAATCGTGCAAGAAGAAACACTCCATATGGCTGTTTATAAATTTTTAAAAAGATGCTAGGGTTTATTGCTGTTTCATTATTTTTCCCCTTGTAATCATTCTCTTCATTCCCATTTCATTTTCCCTATATTTCCATGTCAATTTCCCTTTTAAATTTGCAAAGAAAATA
>APFE031497395.1:1733-48867 GCA_000404065.3 Pinus taeda
GAGGGGATGTTTAGGAATTGTATCTCTTCCTAGATGTACTTGTGTAGGCAGCCCCGGTATTTGAGTATCAAATGTTGCTCTGAATCCTTGATACCCAACTTTGTGCGAAGGGTATGGAAAAGATTGGTGAACTCCGGCACGTCTTGGTCCCTTCCCTGCCGCAGCGTGGTCCACTTATGTATTCATCCTCATAGCTCCCGACAGGGTAGTACTGCTCCTTGATGGCATCCCGGAACGAATCCCAGGTGGATGCGGCTGAAAATAGTGAGCCAGTAGTTTCATCCTTCTGCTCGCAGTAGGTTTCCCACCAGTCCTTGACGTGGGGGGCTGCTTTGAGAAGAGCGAAAACAATCTTTTCTCGACTTGAAAATTCATGAACAAAAAATTATCCTTCTAGCAGATTTAACCATTTATCTACGGCATCTGCGTCTATCTGACCCTCGAATATGGGGATTTCAAAATTAACTTGTATCTTAAAGGGTGTGGCGCTTCCAGAGTAGCTATTGGAAGCCGATGCGTCACTTCTGGGTAGCCGTTGAAGGATCTGCGCCAAGTTATCCATCATCGTCCTTTGTTGCTCGAGGGCTTCTTCGAGCAAGATTTTGATAGGATCTCCTGCCCCCTCGTCTTTTCTTCTCATCCACCATGGGAGGCCGTTGGGATTTGCGAGGCTGGTCTTGCAAAGGTTCGACCAGTTCAAGCCCTAACTCCTTATATCCTGACCTCGTTGGGGACATGCAAAGAAAAACCAAGAAAAAAGCAGACCGCTTTGATACCACTGATCTGGATTTAAACAGGAACGCAACAAAATACAGAGATAACCATATACACAAATATGCAGCAGAAATAATACTTGATTTCATTAATGGAAAATACTGAAATATGCTTACAACCAGAAACGGAAATAAACCAGCTAGGGTGATGGTAGCTTATATCTGAGAAGAGATGTGGTGACTACATGCCTCTGAACTGTGTTACAATGAGGCTCAGAGGCCTATTTATTGTTGAGAAACAATGAAAAACCCTTCACATTCCAAAACCTAACCCTAGAAGATGAAATGCCAAAATTGTGGGCCCCGTTTGGGTAAATTGGTACATCAATTTCCCAGGGTCGTAACTTTGGCATATGATCTCCGTTTGACGCGTACAATAGCTCGTTAGAAAGATCTATCCGAGTAATACCACTTTGGGAATGGCAACATCAGTCCATGGACCCATGTTGCCCCCAGATTTCCCCAAAAATGTCGTTTAGGGCCTCAAAATGGCTCCGAAAGTTCAGGACCCGAAAAACTGCTAAAAATAGTAAGTTGTGCTACAATTAAGGAAACTGAAAATGCTAAGAGAAACAATGCTGGGGGTATAGATGGACTTGGCAGGTGGCCACCAATATCCACCTGGATCAAAGTTGTTCCTGTGTTCTTTCATGACTGTATCCCTCTGCTGCTGCTGCTGCATGGAGGAACCTTTCGTGGGGGTCATGGATGTTGCGACAATATTCTCCTTACTCTTGGAGTGAACCAAACAAAAAATGAATTTCCTAGTCTAGTAGATGATCTTGCTGCATTTCTTAGTAGAGATCAAAGATGTGGCAGTAGGTGGGGCTACTTCTGGTATCCTATATAATGAATTACCCAAAGTAATAATAACAGTGTGAGGCCTCCACAACTATGGCTAGCCAAATAGTGCATCACAAATATCCAGAGGTGGAACATCACAAAATACCTCATCTATGAAGGATTTGATGCTGTAGGGAAGGCGACACTGTTGGTGAACTCAGAGATCTCGTCCTTGGTGAGGCCACCGAATACTATATAGTTGTGGGTGTGGTGTAGTTGGCAGGCCCAACCACTTCATGATCTCTGCTAAAATGAGGTTCTTTTGGTTGCCACTATAAACAATGAATTTCAGCGGCGAACCCTTCACCCACATTTGTGAGTGGAAAAGACGCTCCCCCTCCTCTGGATCTTCGAGCTCATTCTTCTAGATATTAGCAATGGAAAAAGTTACGTTGGGCTCCACATCAATTATCTACTTCCCTTTGCCATTCCCCTTGTCAAGTTCTAACTTAGGGTCAGAACATGCATTTGATTATGAAGCCTTCAAGTCGGACACCAGCGACTGCTTGGTCCGACACTCACTTGTGTTGCGAGTGGGGCTCTTATGGAACTCACACCACTTTCCTGTGTCCTTCTTTGACTTTGTGGTGTTTTTCTTTTCTTATGGCTTTGAAGAGTTCTCTTGGGTCACCCTGCCTTGGCTTTGTCTTTTGGTCTTCAGATTCACAGATCCAAAGTCTCGCTTCTTCTATTTAAACTTTTCCTCAATCTTGATAATGTATTGTTACACCGTCCTAAGTGAGGAGATGTTTAGGAGCTACATCTCTTCTTGTATGTGTTTGTGTAGGCAACTGTAGTATTTGAGTACCAAATGTAGCTCAGAATCCTTGATACCCAACTGTGTGCGAAGGGTATGAAAAATGTTTGTGAATTCTAGCACATCTTGGTCCCTTCCCTATCACAGTGTGGTCCACTTTATGTATTTGTCCTCGTAGCTTTTGACAAGGTAGTACTGCTCCTTGACGGCATCCTAGAATGAATTCCATGTGGGTGCAGCTGAAAATAATGAGCCTATACTTTTATCCTTCTACTCGTACTAGGTTTCCCACCAGTCCTTAACATGGGGGGCTAATTTGAGAAGAGCGAAAATAATCTTTTCTCAACTGGAAAAATCATGAACAGAAAAATACCCATCTAGCACATTTAACCATTTATCTACAACATCCACATCTATCTGACCCTTGAATATGGGGACTTCGAAATTAACTTGTACCTTAAATGGTGTGGCATCTCCAGACTAGCTGTTGGAAGCCAATGCGTCACCCCTGGGTAGCTGCTGAGGGATCCAGGCAAAGTTGTCCATAATCATGTTCCTTTGCCACTTGAGGGTTTATTCAAGCAAGATTTTGATAGGATCTCTTAACCCCTCGTCTTTCTTTTCATCCACCATGGGAGGCCGTCAGGGTTTGAGAGGTTGGTCTTGCAAAGGTATGACCAGTTCAAGCCCTAACTCCTTATATCCCGACCTTGTTGCTGACATGCAAAGAAAAATAGAGAAAAAGTAGACTACTCTGATACCATCGATCCAGATTTAAACAAGAATGCAACAAATTATGGAGGTCACCATAAACATAGAGATGTAGTGGAAATAATACTTCATTTCATTACTGTAAAACACTGGAATATGCTTACAAATAGAAATGGAAATAAAATAGCTAGGGCGATGGTAGCTTATCTCTGAGAAGAGATGTGGTGGCTACATGCCTTTGAACTATGTTATAATGAGGCTCGAAGGTCTATTTATTCTTCAGAAGCAATGGAAAACCATAAACATCTAAAAACCTAACCCTAGAAGATGAAATGCCAAAATGTGGGCCTCGTTTAGGGTAAATTTGTACATCAACTTCCTGGGGTTATAACTTTGGCACCTGATCTCAATTTGACACATAAAATAGCTCATTAGAAGGATCTACTGGACAACTATAACCTTGGGTAGAGAAACTTTGGGGCACGGACACATGTTGCTCCCAGATTTCCCAAAAAACATTGTTTAGGGCCTTGAAACGGCTCTGGAAGTTCAGAAGTCAAAAAAGTACTGGAAATAGTAGATTGTGCTACAAATAAGGAAATTGAAAAACTGAGAGAGACAGTTGTGGGTGTCCAAGTGGGATAGTTTGGTGGCCACCAACATCCGCCTAGATCACCCATGCTTTGAACTCCTTTACAATGTCCTCGATCCTATGTAGCAAGTCCCCTTTTTAGAATATGTTTACCTTGAGCGCCTCTGTATGTATGTTCTTGGAGCTTTACTGTACATTATTCCACAACAATTATATCTTCATATGTGCCTTGACTCGTACAAAGGCATATTGTTGAATAATGTATTTGGTTACCTCTAAGCATTCTCGTTTTGTTTCCTCCTTGATTTGTTTGACATATTCCTCTCCTGGAAGATGATCTCCTTACCTCTGATTGCTTCAAAATATTTGATGGCAGGAATTTCATGCTTATGTGTTAGAGAATCAAACCCTTAGGTAGTTGGTTATAGGTATCCATAGTACTAACTAACTATGCTCATAAATGTGAGTAATTTTGCAAGTAGAGTATCAACTGAACTCCTATTTCTACAAACATCTTATGCATCATTTCCAAACGTTCTGGGGAATTCCTATATTTGGAAACCTACTCTTCCATTTGGTCAACCACTTGACTTGATATCTTTAGGAGTTCCACCACTCCCTATGCATTCTTATTAATTCCAACGAGAGGAGTCAAGACATGTTGTATAGGTATCATCTCTTCATAAATTTGTGCCGCAATATCCTCCATTGGCCCTATCTCTTCTTGTATGGCTAATTACCATTCCGTGATGTTGAATTTATGTGATGATAGCCATTGGTTCTTTGCTGCAAGATGTTCTACATGTTTTTTCATTGCAACAAGTTCACTACTCAACTTGGATTTTTCTTTCAACGAGTATTCTCAGTTATCTTGTGTCACTATATAGAATGAACCATGTGCTACCATAACTACCCTAATATTTCTTATAGTGTTGGAGGTGATCACATTTTATGTTTCTACTAAGACTGGGTCCTAAGGATCATTGGGAAAGTATCTATGCCTTTGTCGCATGATCCTCTTCTTAAGTTGATCAAATGCTACACTACAAACATCTGTGACTCTATATGTTGGTGGAAGGGTAATCCCCATCTCTCCAAATGGAAGATGTTATCTTGTGAATGGTTGTTCATCTAGGGGGTATTGGGCTTATCATCCATGGGTTGGATGGTATCTTATTCCTCTAACTACTCCTCCACTAGCACTTGAGTCAAATGTTCTTCTTCCAAACTCAATGCTTCTTTATCCTCCTGGGACTTCCTTTCCTACTCTTATTCTATCCTCCTCCTCTCTTCTTCTTCTACCTATTGCTTTTTGAGCAACTTGTCCTTCTTCCTACTATCCTCCTCCTCCTCCTCTTCTTATTCTTCTTCTTTTCCTTCTCTCCTCTTTGACTATATTTGTGTAGCTCATGTGTTTAAAGGACCAACCTTCAATTTCTTGCTTCTCTCACCTGATGAATACCTAATCCTTTTCCTAAGAGCTAACTTCTTTACTTGATATGTTGTTTCCCCGTCCTCATTCTCTTGCTCCTACAAGTCCTGAGTTGATGGATCATGGGTTGAACCCGTCTTCTAGGATGCTTGTTGTTGAGCAGTAAAAAGGGTCTTTTTAACCTCTATTCACCCTACATTAATTATCAATCCAAGTACAATTTGTTATATCAAAAGTGTACTCAGTCTGAGGTAGTCAATTGTCAAGAGTAATGCTAGTAGTATAGTGCTTTTATAACAGTAAATAAATGTTGGAAACAAACTCTAAATGTAATGGCAAGAAATTAAAATGATTTCTAACCAAATCATTCATTTAAGAAACTACATCACTCATCAGTCAAGGGTGTAGTAATGATAACTCTTCCCTTTGTAAACTGATGAAAATGAAAAGCAATCAAAGAGAAGTCTCCAATATGGGAACCAAACAACAATAGTCAATGTTCACTACAGTTGCAGATTGTTCTGTTCACACCAAAGAAATTACTTGAAATGATAATTCAATTATTAGAAAAGGGAACATCAACTAATCTATTGAAAAGATTGAACAACAAGGCTTTAACTTATAGGAATGAATTAAGTAGCAATCGTAATCTAAAGGAATCGAGCAACAATATTTAACTAGGAATTGATTTGAACAACAAACCAGGAATGGAACAACAAACTTAAATAAGTCTACGAAATATTGAACATCAAACTGAATCAAATGTATACACATAGCGAACTAAATCAAATGTTAACACACAACAAATCTATAATGGTGGAATCAATAATCTGAGTTTTAGTATAATAAATATTAACCACAGTTATAAAGGAACAAAAATTGCAATTGAAATGGAATGATAATTCGAATGAACAACAATCACAACTAGAGGTAAACCGTAGTTGAATAAAAAACAATACCAATCTGTAAAAGCATAGCAATGTTACTCTGTAAACGAACAATAATATTAATCTGTAAAGGAACAACGATGTTACACAATAATATCAATCTGTAAAGTAACAACAATGCGATATGATTTCAGAATGAACAACATAACATTTCAGTTGCATAAGATAACCTTACTATTCAAATATGAATTAAATATAACAGAGCCAGTAAACGAAATAACAAGTAACGATAGATTACTTAATGAAGAAAGTAAAAGAAATCAAACCACAAATGACTTGGAATTGGAAAATAATGGTATAGAAAGCAAGTGATCCACTAGGGCCGAGCCCTTAGCCTCCAGGGACACATTGCTGCAGTTACTCAAAAATCAAAGACGGAATAGCAACAAAGTTTATGTATTAATCATGAAAACATAGTTACAGTCATCGCTCTTTAAAGAGAGTTGATGATCGAAGTTCAGTTTGCAACAACAAATTCTATGAAACAACAATAATCTGCCCCCTGGGCTAGCAGCTTTGTCCTTTTTTATAGCAGTCAAGTGGAATTACCAAAGATACAAATATTCTTAAGGTAGTGATCCCTCAGGATCAAAGGATCCTGAGGGATTCACCATATTGTTATCCTTCAGTTATCTCTTCGTCCTCTTGCGTAGATAGGTCATTTCTTCTTCCTTTTCTAGGCTCATGAACTCCGATCTGGATTGCCTCATCTGGATGTAGTTCCCTATCAAAGGGACAACAATTGGTTTTTCCTTGTCTTTTCCTCTGAAATGGTGATCTTCCATTTTCTTCATTTTCTGCACAGAAAAAGGTAACAATTAGTCATTTTAAATTACTCACAAATCTCTTAAACTTTATCATAATCCGTCATCATATGCCTATCTCATAATGTAAAGAAGTTATGAATTAAGGGAAAAGATAATGAAATAAGTGGAAATTACATACCTTTTCTAATGCTCAACACACCCCCCTACTTACCCTTTTTCATGCCCTCATGAAAACATTTTAATTGACATGCAAGGCAGCTAGGGAATAGGCTAGAGAAGGATTCTTAGATGGAGGTCTACAACCATGATTCCTAGCTAATATTTCAAAAATATGCCCTATCTGACCTTCAGGCAATTCATATAAGGCTCTATACCCTGGTGCAAGATACCAAATAACTGGACTTCGGAACCTACACCCTAACTAAGATGGGCCTTCTCTCAAGATGAGGTCACCATAGATAACCTAGCGGTCAGAAACTACCTTAAAATTCTCATAATTGAATGGCTCTCTATTTTGGATATTCTGATTAGAATTCTGGTATCGGAATTTGGTTGTTGCTATGGCAAGGTCTTTGATGATTAAGAAGTATTCTACCCCTTGCTGAATGACTACTCTGTGAATAGGTCCCAATGTGTAGTTTACACCCTGAGTTCTCATTAAGCTCTTATGTTTATTCCATAATTGCAATGGGTCTCTAGGTTCACCCCTTACCCACAGATCTAATCCATTCTCCTATCTCTGGAAGACATTGTAGGCTTTAAGCCACTTTATTTGATTAACACCAAAAGAAATAAATGCTTGAAGTTGGACATCACCCACAAAAGGGCTAGGGTTATGTTCTGTTTCTCCATCTAACACAATATTGTGCAAATAAAATTCACATAAAAATCTCTAAAATTTCACCCCATAATGCTTACAACAGTTTATGAAGTCATCAATGGTTTTTATCTCTATAAGCACTCCTTCCTTGACATCCTTAATTTTCAATTGTAAATATCTTTCCATAAAAAACAAGGCATACTTTCTGGCTGGTTCCCTACATGCTAGAACATCAGCATACTGAGAACATAAGGTATCCATTTGATTTATAATTGTGTCTAGTCTATGGTTTACCTTTTGGACTCTTTCCTCTACCCTTCACCATCCGTCAAAGGCCTGGCTTTCCGACGCATTGATGTTCTTTAGCTGTTGTTGTAACTTCTGATATTTTTCTTGAGGAACAGTTTCCTCTGTGAGTTTCTCTATCATTTGTTGGGCTTGTGCCAAATCTCTTTGGAGAGTTACTATCCTCAAGCCATTATCCCTCTTGACAATTTTGGGTTGGAGATCTACTTGGACCTCCTTATTGTGCCATCTCATCTTTATGGTTTGAGTTTCGTTCTCATAGACTGTTTGGTCTATCTGGACTTCCTTACCATATGCCGGTGTGTTGTCCATTTGTGCTTCTGCATTTGCAACAGCCTAATGTTGTTCCTTGCAATTCTGAATAACAGGGTTGACTTGAGTCCTCTTGGTCTTTTTCTTATGGGGTTTTTCCTGGGTGGTTTCTCACTTTTCCGCAGAGGTTTCTTTTGAGTTCTTCCCCATTTTTAAGACTCTTACTTGTTGTCGAAGTTGCTTAATTAAGTTAAGTAATCTCTATTGTTCCTTTCACAATTTTTTAATTTCATCTGTTTTCTTAGAAGGAACAACCATTTGCTTTCTTAGACCTGGGTTTTGCACCTCAGGCATTGTACATTTGCCTTGGCCAATTTCCACATTTCCTCCTTGGAACACCTCCTCAATGTTCTATTGATTAGGTTTCTCAGGGGTAGAAACCGTGGTTTGTTTTGTTGTCTCCTTTGCAGCTTCTTCTTCTACCTCTTCTTCACCATGCAATTCTTCAGGTGTATTCTGACTAGGAATAGATTGTTCTTCTTCCTCCTCCGTGGCACTTTTCTCCCCAGATACACTCTTATCATGAGTAGAGTGATCCTCTTCTTCTTCCTCCTCATCACACATTTCCTCTGATGCACTCTTATCATGAGCAGAGTGTTCCTGCGTCCCTTCTTAAGTATGGGGGTTGATTGGGTTGTGAGGTTAGATATACTTGCCCACATTGGCAAAAATTTGGGCCAATTCATCTTATTGCAGAGGTTTTTGTAGTGGACTTTCACTGCATTGCTCTGTTTCCTCCTCTTCTTCCTGACTAGATTGCTTCATCTCCTCCTCCGGTTCTTCTTTATCATTTTCCTCCAATTATTCTTCATTCTCACCACCTGCAAGTTGTGGGGGTTGTTTGTCTTTTGAATCATGTATTTCCACAGGTTGGCTAATGTTTCCCTGGGATATTTCCCAGCATTCCTTTGCACCTTGTCAATCGAACAAATTTTATTCGTTTCGGTGGTCTACTCGATGTGCTAGAAATATTTTCTCTTTTTGGGGTTGGGAAGGCTAGTCCACCATCTATCGAGAAAATAAATTCTTCCCAACTACTCTACTGTTGGGCTAGATTGTAACTGACTATCAACCAAATTAAACCGTTATGGCTTACTACTGACTCTACATGGCAAGATTTTCTCATGCTTCAGGCAACATCATGTAATAAAAAATTTAAGAATGCACGCAAATTCACAACACATTTTTTCTTTAATATGGCTAATAGTTTGAGATGGCATGGTCTTACCACATCTTTTCTGCCATCACAAGTGATGTAACTTTGGATAATTCTTGCCAATTCTGCACAAGGCTCTCCCACAGTTGCTGATAGGACTCCTTTCCCTTTGACAGTAAGGTTCTAACCTTCATCCTAGAAAATGGTTTTGGCATCTCGCAGTCTCACCTTTTTTACAGTCCATACAGGTCCAACGGCTGCGAGCCCCGAAACTTCAAAAATTATGTCATCTGTGAATTCTATCTATCTCCCTTTCACCATGGAATGATTTTCCTGCAAATTCTACAGGAACTCGATTGCCACTGTCTCATTAGATTGTTGTAGACAGTTAAGGTAGGCTATCCATCCCACCCTTGCTAAGATTTCTCATGCAGCGTCAGAGACAATTAACACCTATGGCTCATTGTGAATTGATCTTCCTCCCATATTGTTCACACTTAGCACACTGTAAAAATATAGAGATGATGATGGAACAACAAGCTGTTCAAATTTCTAGCTTATTGTTAAAAAAAAACATAGAGAAGATTATGGAACAACAAGCTATTCAGATTTTAATGCAGAGCGAAACACGAAAATGGCATTGGAATAGTAAGCCATGCATATTGGGAAACAAAATATTGTTAGACTTGTTATTCCTAAGTTTTGGTGAAGTCATAATACCTCCGAATAATGAGCTGAAACAAATGCCAATTAAGTATGGAGATCACACACACCCCCTGTAATGTGATAGGTCGTCCTCGACCATCAAAGAAAGAAGAAGCATCCTGAACTAAAATCATACAATGGAATAAAGGAACATCGTATAGATATATGACATGTTTACAAAAATGAGCGAATCACCAAATCGAGGTGTATGATGAAATCACTAGTAAATATGGAAATGTCATGATATGATGCGAAAAATGGAGGATAGGACAACTGACATGAATAAAAGTTCTTATGCGGTCATTATCCACTTTAACCGTCATGATTGATTTTGTAAATGATTTTCATGTATCAAAGGTTCGAAAGGGTTATATGACATAATCTCATTCAAAATCACTATAAAGATATAAGAAGAAGGGTTTATAATGACTATTGGCTTATAAGAAATATGACTTCAATACCATCAATAGAGCTCTATTGCACAGAGGTGTCAATAACCTTGACAGAGTTGCTTATTTCACCCTCGGGACCATAATCCTTTGTGTATGCCTAGGAAAGTGCTATGTGATGTCAGAATGGAGGCCATTGTGTTGGCTTGGTAACTAGATAAATCACAATTCCATTCACCAGGAAGGAGTGAAAGGTGGGCAGGCCAGCTCGTGATGAGACCTCTTGTTCCAAGGACTTGTCATTTTTCTAATGTGCCTTTTGGATCATATCCCTATTGTGGTGGCCATAGTGGGAATGCCACTCCACTTTCTTCTGTATGATCATGGTAGCCTGGCTCTTGATGAGACCCCCTATCCTTCATTTGAAAAATCATATTAGTATTCATATAGATATACATCTTTTCTTTTTCTTCGTTTCTTTTATATAACACTTTTCCTATTTATAAATAGAGGGAGGCTCAACACTCCTTAAGAGTAGGGATGGTGGAAGAAGTCTGAACATCTCAATAGAGAAAAATATGCCCTTATTCTTATTCAATAATAATGATCAAAGAGAATTATGGTGATTTAAAAAGAACCATCATGATAAGAATAATCAATCACATTGGTATTAGTGAAAATAAAAACAACAAAGTGATATAAATAGTTGTGTCCTTTCCTCTTTTGTCTTATCAATTCAAAGCAATTTCATTTAAAGATAATGATTTTTATTTGATTTGTTGATTTCAGTATCCTCTAGTTTTTCTATTCTTGCATAAATGTATAGCTATTCCTTAAATGACCATTGCTCACAAAAATCCTCTAAATGGTGAAACACACATACACACAAAAATAAGAGAAATGCAGTCAAAAAGTATTGTTTTTTAGATGGAACAACTGTTGTTTCTTTAGAGGGACAACAAAAGAATATTTTCACACAAGAACCATAAGAAAAAGGAAAAATACATATTTGAAACTACTATTCCTTGAGAGTAACAATAGTTGTTCCTTAATTGGAACAACAAATAAAGCAAATGCAAACAAAAGATGCGGAAATGCTATTTCCTCAGAAAGGAACAGAAAAAACGAAAGTGTTGTTCCTTTGGAAAGGAACAACAAAAAAATGAAAGTGTTGTTCCATCAGAAAGGAACAACAGAGAAACAAAAGTGTTGTTCCTTCGAAAAGGAACAACAGAAAATGGAAGTGTTGTTTCTTCGGAAAGGAACAACAGAAAAAAAAAAGTGTTGTTCCTTCGAAAAGGAATAGCAAAAATGTGGATGTGCTATTCCTTTAGAAAGGAACAACAAAATGTGAAAGTGTTGTTCCTTTGGAAAGGAACAAAAAAAAAGGCAGAAATGTTGTTCCTTCGAAAAGGAACAGCAAAACGTGAAAGTGTTGTTCCTTTGGAAAGGAAGAACAAAAGACAGAAATGTTGTTCCTTCAGAAAGGAATAGCAAAATGCAAAATTGTTGTTCCTTCGGAAAGGAATATCAAATAGTGAAAATGTTGTTCATTCAGAAAGGAATAGAAAAATATGAAAGTGTCGTTCCTTCGAAAAGGAACAGCAAAATGGCAAAAATGATGTTCCTTCAGAAAGGAACAACAAAATGCAAAAGTGTTGTTCCTTTATAAAGGAACAACAAAACGACGAAAATGTCGTTCTTTTAGAAAGGAACAACAAAATGTAAAAGTGTTGTTCCTTCAAAAAGGAACAGCAAAATGGTGAAAACGTTGTTCCTTCAAGAAGGAACAACAAAATTCAAAAGTGTTGTTCCTACGGAAAGGAATAGCAAAGGGGTGAAAGTGTTGTTCCTTCGGAAATGAACAACAAAATGTAAAAAAAAATGAAGAAATGCAGAAATATGTACAGAAAGTAACTTACACAAACAGAACAGAAAAGGTTATGTACAAAATTTAAAAGCAATCGAATTAGTTAGTGAACCAAAGGCGAGGAAGAGTTCCCTTCTTCAGCCAAAATCTGCATGTCAAAATCTTCCTGGAGTTGCTAGTAAAAGGATTCCTAAGTAAGCGGTTTGTGGTACAATCGAACTCGGTGGCCATTTTCTTTAAAGGTATGTCTAGATCCGTCAATAGTAGTGAAAGTAATACTGCCACTGTCATGCACATTCTGGATTTCATACAGTCCCAGCGAGCGAGTCTGAAGTTTTCTAAGAAAATCTTGAAACTTGGAATTGTATAGGAGTGCCCAATCTCCTTTGTGGAATATTTTCTTTTTGATCAAGGCATCATGCCATTTTGCTCTCTGTTGTTCGATTAATGCGGTATGTTGAAGAGTCGAAAGCCTAATTTCATCTAGCTCATTGATATACTGTAGTATATTAATCTGGGCCTCATTTAAATCTAGACCGACTTCTTGTGTTGTTCTTAGCGTTTGTATTTTGAATTCTATTGGAAAAATGGGTTTCTTTGCAAATACTAGCTAATATGGTGAATAACCGGTGGTGTTTCTCCACATTTTTCGGTATGCCCACAAGGCTTCTGACAATCTTGTCTCCCAATAACATCTGTGTAATGCAATGGTTTTTGTTAATATTACTTCTATCACTTTATTTGTGCTTTCTACTTGGCCATTTTCCTGTGGGTGATATGGAGTGGTAATCTTGTGCTGAATATGATGGTTTTTTAATGTCGCAACAATTTTATTACCTGCAAACTGTGGTCCTCCGTCCATGATTATGTCTCTTGGGATGCCATATCGCAAAAATATTTGGAACAGGAAATGAATGACAAAGTCTTCTATAGCTCTTGGAAGTGCCTTTGCTTTGACGCATTTGGTCACATACTTAGTTTCTACCAAAATATATGTTTTCTGGTTTGATGATAGGTTGATCAGACCAACAAAATCGAGCGCCCAATGCTCAAATGGTTCGATTACTAGCTGTGGGTTCAAAGGAATTTCGTTAGATTTTCCAGGGCATCCTGCTCTTTCGCAACTGTCACAAGCTTGCAAAAAAAAAATTTGGGTCTCTAAAGATTATGGGCCAGTAATACCCTATTTGCAGAACTTTGTGACCAGTTCTTCGATTTGTGAAATGTTGGCCACACGGTCCGTCATGATAGGATTTCAAAATGTCAAATATTTCATCTTCATGGATGTATCTTCTAATGTGCATATCTTCCCCTGTATGAAATAGGTAGCCCCCAATCTAAGAAAATCAAGTACTACGCTGCACAATCTGTATCCGTTCTTCGCGTGTCAGATGTTGTGGTAATTTTCCTACTGCTAAATAATTTCCAACATCAACATACCAGGGTGTCTTGATAGTAACAACAAATAAATGTTCATCTGGAAATTGATCTTCGACTGTTGTTGCGTCCACTGGCTTCAGCATTCATGAGAGAAAATCAACTACAAGATTCTCTTTCCCAAGTCAATCTTTTATTGTGATGTCAAATTCCTGTAATAGAATCAACGATCTTGTTACTCTACCATTTGTAATAGGTTTATATGTTAAATATTTTATGGCAGAGTGGTCTATATATAAAACAACATTTTATCCAGTGATATAATGCCTAAATTTATTTACAGCATGTATTACAACTAAAAATTCTTTTTCACTAACATTATAATTTAGCGTAGCAGGAGATAAATTCTTGCTAATATAATAGATTGTATATGGTTTTTTGTCTTCTTCTTAGCTAAGGACTGCTATAATAGCTATGTCTGAAGCATTTGATGAAATTTGAAATGGCAGGTCCCAATTTGGGCCTCTGAGCATTGGGGCTATTGACACAAGCTTTTTCAAATCCTTAAAGGCACGGTCGCATTTATCTGTTAAATCAGCATTTCCTATTAGTGCATATAGAGGTGCAGCTATTTGTGAAAAATGTTCTATAAATCTCCTATAATAACCAAAAAATCCAAGAAAACTGCCTACCTCTGTCTGTGTGGTAGGAATAGGTATTAACAAAATTACTACCTGTATTCCATCCACTGAGATATAATGACCTAGGATGAGTCCTTTAGTCATCATTATATAACACTTTTCATGGCTCAAGCAAAGCTTGGTGGTGATACATCGCTGTAGCACATTTTCTAATGTGTCCAGTGCTAGGTCAAAATCATTTCTGTATGGTGTGAAATCATCCATGTATACTTTGAGGCCTTCATTTATTAAATCTGAAAAGATGCTGAGGATAGCCCTTTGAAATGTGGCAGGGGCATTACATAGCCCAAAGGGTAGGACTCTATAGGTAAACGTTCCACAAGGATAGGTAAAAATAGTTTTGTCATGATCATCAGGAGCAATCTGAATCTGATTGTACCCACTGAAGGCATCCAAGAAAGAAAATAATTTCTTCCCTGCTAATGTATCTAATACCTGGTCAATGAATGGAAGGGGAAAGTGGTGTTTTTGGGTTGCTTTATTTAATTCTCTATAATCTACACAAATCCCCCACTTTCCATTCTTCTTTGGCACCACTACTACCGAAGAGACCCATTTTCTATCACAGATTGGATAAATAAAGTTTACATCAAAAAGTTTTCGTAATTCAGCTTTCATGATGTCTTTCAGGTGAGGGTTAAGTCTTCATTGGAGTTGGAAAATAGGTCTTGCATCCTTTTCTATATAAATGCGGTGGGTACATAGCTGGGGATCAATTCACTTCATGTCTAGATAATCCCATGCAAAAGCTTCCTTGTATTTTCTTAGTAGTGGCACCAACTTCTCTTCTTGTTCAGGAGTCAGGTTATTATTGTTGTTCAAAGTTTTTCCTGGCCCAATCTCTATAATTTTCCTATTTGAAGCAAAGGTAGTGGGTATTGTCTGGTCATGAGTGTCTTTGATAGGATCTTCTTCTAGTTCATTGTCAAATGATGCTTCTATCATGTGACATTATACATGGGATCTAGATTCAGCTTGGTTAATGAAGTTGTTAATAACATCATTCTCTATTTGATTTTTAAAATCGAGGGCATCTTCTATGGTTAATGGGGATCTAATGTTTTTGGTGAGGTATGATACAGGATGTTTGTTAGTTTTTATTATTGTTACACTTGGTTGGGATGGAGGGTATAGGGCTAGATTATTGATGTTACTCCCTCTAGTTATGGTAATACTGCCTTGTCGGCAGCCAATGTAAGCATCAATGGTCGTAAGCCAAGGTCTACCTAAAATTAACGGATGTCCATCGAGTCAATTTTTGGGGTTTATTATCAAAAAGTCGGTAGGATATTCCCAAGAATCAATGGATACCATGACATCATGTAGTTTGCCTTCTAGCCTAAACACTAATCGGTCAGCCAGTTCTAATAAGTTGGAAGTTGGTTCCATTGATGTAATGCCCAGTTTTTAACAAGTGGTGGTTGTTAAAATATTAATTGTAGCACCTAAATCAATTAAGGCATTTGAAAATGTTTCTCCATTGATTTGCAATGTCACTATTGGATTTCTCGAGTTTTCATATTTTACAAGTACTTCTCTTCCTGATAATAGATCAGATATGGTGCCAACTACTTGGACTGTTGGGTTATTTGTTATTCTCCTCCTTGGTTTTTTTATACATAGCTCTTTGATGGTATTTTCATATATTGGGATATTTTGGATAGCTTGGAGGAGTGGGATTTTTATGTAAAAATTCTTTAGTTCTCCTAGAATATCAAAGTCAGAATGTTCTATAGGGTGCTTTATGATTAATCGTTCTGGGAATGGGGGAGAAGATGTGGTTTCTTGGTCATGAGTTTGTTGTCTGACCACATCTTCTTATTGTAATGGTTGTTCTGCGGGTAACTAATTTTCAACTTGAACATTTTTATCTCCCTCGGTTTCTATAATGCGCCCATACCTTAATTGAAGGTCGTTGCACTCCCTTAGATCGGTTTCTAGTTCTGGTGTTTCAATTATTTGAATGGATTGAGCCGGTCTATTATTTGGGTTCAAGTTGGGTTTGGCTGGGAGTTGTGGTCTTAAGTTGGACTGGGGATTTTGTTGTAGTGCTAGTAGTGTAGGTTGAGGGAGTGGAATGGTTCCTACTGGCTGAGTCATTAGTCTTTGCCAGTTTGTCTGCCATGCTTGACTCTGCGAAGTGGGAGGTGACCATTGTGTTGGATATGCATTGTTTTGCCAATATGGTGGAGCATAGGGAGAATTTGGCTAATTAAATTGGCTTGCTTGATTCGGCCATGGTGATGATGAAGGAAATGGTTGTTCTGACCAATTTGAGAAGGGAGGTTGATTTTGCCACATTGTATTATAATGATGAGCATGATATTATGGAGGCTGGAAAGAGGAAGATGGATCAGGAAACATACCTGATTGTCATGGCTACCATTGACAAGGCTAATTAAGTAAGTACATCGGTTTGGTTCTTCTTCTTCTTCTTTGTATACTGCTTTCAAACCAGGAAGTGAGGGGCAGCTCTCTGTAGAGTGGTCTTTTGTAAAAATGGTGCAAACTTGAACTGCATCTAATGGGCACTCTTTGTGGTTGTGTTTCTTTCTGTCTGGGATAGAGTAGTGCTAGATTTTGCTCTGATTTTGCTTGTTTCTATTTCTCTTTCATAATATCGAGCTACGTCGTCAGAGTCCCAAATATATCAGTTTTTGAATTTTCCTATTGCAAGTTGCTCCTTCTCCAGAGATCTCGTTGTCCCTTGTAAACCTGTCATGTTATGCTAGTTTTAGCCTTGTGTTGCCTCGTGAGCTCCTGATACATAAATCAATGATGTTAGCAAAATCTTCTTGATAGATGTCTCCTTTTCCCATAATATTTAGTGTTTCAATCTGTTGTTCCTTCATGCCTTTCATTAATTTTTAATACATTGTCAGGTAAGGGTAATGATGCATAAGGAGATATTTGAAGATTATACTGAAAATGTTCAATATATTCTTCTAGTGTCTCATTAGGTCTAGCTACCATCTGAAATATTTCATCCTTTAATTCTCTAGACCTACAATAATCCTAATATTTCTTCAGGAAGGAACCTTTCATCTAATCCTAGTCATTTATAACACCTTCACCTAACCCCATAAACCATTGTAAATTAGCTCCTTTTAATGTAGAGGGAAATAGTTTCAGATTTTGGGGATCGGTGGTATAGTTGTATCCCCTGCACAGCACATGAAATTCAAACAAAAATGCATCTAGGTCTTCAGATGTTAGGCCATGGAATGTAGGGATGTGCTAGAGAGGGATTGCCTTCATAGCTGCATTAATTGCAGTGCCTACAATACGATATTGCAGTGTGGAGGTTTGGGGGGTTTGCTAGTTCTAGGCCATTTGGTCAAATATGTGCCAATAACCTTCCAAGATTTCTAGGAGGGTATTCCTAGGCTGGTTAGACGAAGCAAGAATGGCCTTAACAGGAATGGTCTTAACAGCACTTCCTTTGTCTGGGATGATGAGAGTTCCTAATGTCTGGGGGGATTTAGCTCTTGAGGTTCTTCATTATGGATTATTTTTATAGCACTTCCCTTATCTGGGCTGCTTAATGGCTGAGCTCTTCCATGAGGAGATCTTGGTTCTTTAGTTTCCCCTATTTCTCCTCTCCCTTTGCAAACATTAATAAGGTTCCCTTGCAATTATTTTGGGCTAGAATTCTCAATTTCTTGAAAATCTTACTCAGTTTGGTTGTGCACCTCAGCAAAGGCTACAGATGGTGATCATGTGGCCTGGAGGGAACTAGTAGGTTTTCTAGAAGTAGCTTTTCTAGGTCGTACTGAAGGCTGAGATTCTACTTTTTTAAGGATTTCATCTATAAAGTTTGATCGGCCAAGGGTCACCGGCCCCTTAGCTTTATCAAGCTTGGGTAGCAACTTAGGATTCTTTTCAGGATTTTTCTTTGTAGTCATGCACACAAACCAAATGTTGATTTCTACCCAAAATAACAACAAATCTGCAGGAAAGCGGGGGAGGGAGCAGGGTTGTTACATGCTCCATACACAGGTTCTTACCTTCCATTTTTAAAACTCAACTCTCTCCTAGTAGGTACTTACACTACTCTCAAAAGAAACAAATGGCTACACTCTTTCCCGACAACGGTACCAAAATGTCAAGAAGTAAAATGGGTCTTTTTAACCTCTATTCACCCTACATTAATTATCAATTTAGGTATGATTTGTTATCTCAAGGGTGTACTCAGTCTGAGTTAGTCACTTGTCAACAGTAATGCTAGTAGTATAATGCTTTTGTAATAGTAAACAAATGCTGGAAACAAACTCTAAATGTAATGGCAAGGAATTGAAGTGCTTTCTAACTAAATCATTCATTTAAGAAACTACAACACTCATCAGTCAAGGGTGCAGTAATGATAACTCTTCCCTTTGTAAATTGATGCAAATGAAAAGAAATCAAAGAGAAGATCTCCAATCTAAGATCCAGACAGCAATAGTCAATGTTCACTACAGTTGCAGATCATTCTGTTCACACCAAAGAAATTACTTGAAATGATGATTCAATTAGTAGAAAAGGGAACATCAACTAATATATTGAAAAGGTCAAACATCAAGGCTTTAATTTACAGGAATTAATTAAGTAGCAATTGTAATCTAAAGGAATCGAGCAACAATCTTTAACTAGGAATTGATTTGAACAACAAACCAAGAATGGAACAACAAACTTAAGTAAGTCTACGAAATATTGAACAACAACCTCAATCAAATGTAAACGCACAACAAACTAAATCAAATGTTAACACACAACGAATCTATAATGATGGAATCAATAATCTGGGTTTTAGTATCAGAAATATTAACCATGGTTATAAAGGAACAACAATTGCAGTTGAAATGGAACAATAATCCGAATGAACACAATCACAACTAGAGGTAAACCATAGCTCAATAAAAACCAATACCAATCTGTAAATGCAAAGCAATGTTACTCTATAAATGAACAATAATGTTAATCTTTAAAGGAACAACAATGTTACAGATAAATATCAATCTGTAAAGGAACAACAATGCGATATGATTTCAGAATGAACAACATAACATTTCAATTGCAGAAGATAACCTTACTATTCAAATATGAATTAAATATAACAGAGCCAATAAATGAAAAAACATGGAAAAATATATTATTGAATGAAGCAAGTAAAAAAAATCAAACCACAAATGACTTGGAGTTGGGAAATAATGGTACAGAGAGCAAGTGATCCACTAGGGCCAGGCCCTTAGCCTCCAGGGACACACTGCTATAGTTACTCCAGAATCGAAGATGGAAGAACAACAAAGTTTACGTATTAATCATGAAAATCGAGTTACAGTAATCGCTCTTTAAAGAGAGTCGATGATTGAAGTTCAGTTTGCAACAACAAATTCTATAAAACAACAATCACTCACCCCCTAGGCTAGTAGTGTTGTCCCTTTTTATAGAAACCAGGTGGAAATACCAAAGATACATATATTCTTAAGGTAGAAATCCCTTAGGATCAAATAATCCTGAGGGATTCACCATATCTTTATCCTTCAGTTATCTCTTCGTCCTCTTGCGTAGATATGGGATTTATTCTTCCTTTTACTAGCTCATGCACTCCGATCTGGATTGCCTCATCTAGATGCAGTTCCTTATCAAAGGGACAATAATTGGTTTTGCCTTTTCTTTTCCTCTGAAATGGAAATCTTCCATTTTCTTGATTTTATGCATAGAGAAAGGTAATAATTAGTCATTTTACATTACTCACAAATCTCTTAAACTTTATCATAATCCTTCATCATATGCCCATCTCATAATGTAAAGAAGTTATGAATTAAAGGAAAAGATAATGAAATAAGTGGCAATTACATACCTTCTCTAATGCTCAACACTTGTGTCTTCATTTTGGCATTGTACCATTTATTTATCTCGTCATCTTCTAGTCTACATATTATTGAATACACCATATTATAATTGATCCTTTAACAATGTTGCTTAATAATTTTCCTAGGATCATATGCATGGAAGTTCTTGGTGGTGAAGTGTAGGAACTTTATCTCTTTAATATCAGCTACTAAGGCCTTATGAATCTTTAATTGATACAATTTGATCCTCAATGGAAAGATAGGACAAGGGGATTCCTTCTTCTTATGAAGAATTCCTGATAATTGCTTGTCTAGATGATTGACAACTTCTTGCATGACCACCTTGTTGGTCAGATATTGCGGCATAAGGTGATGGGTTGTTTGACATCCAAAGCATCTAATGTATGTTCCCTTAGGATCTGAAAACCAATCCGCAATATCTTGAAGTGATTCCTTCACTTGATTAGTCATGCACAATGGATCAATGCCAAAAATCATATGAAAAATGACTGCAAAGAAGTGTTTGACCAATATTTCATATGTTCCTCTGAAGCTTCCTTCTGATAACACCCTGTAGTGGAAATAAAATGGGTACTTTTCTTTAGGACTTGAGTTTCAATATAATTCTAGGAATGGATATCTTACAGATATTTCATCCAAGGGATATGGAGACATGTAAAATTATGATGATTAATTTTCTTGTAAAGATGCTTTTGTAACAACCCTGGTGAAAAATCCATGTAATAAAGTTAATAAAGGAAAAAAATAAGACATTATTCATGGGAGACGTATTCCAAGTTGAATGTTGGGAAAAAAACATAGTGATGGGGGTCACTTGTGATTAATTAATTGCTATGGAAATTGGAAACGATGATGGAAAAGGCTTTGGAAAGGAAAAGTGACATTAATTGGCATTGCATTTATGAAAATAATGGAAATTAGGAGAAAAAGGAAGGTGAAACGTCACAGGTTTCACATGAGTAGGAAAATGAAGGAAAATAATGGAAAATTGAATAAAATATAGGCCTCATTAATAAAGCAACTTTTGAGGATCAGTTTGCAACCTTTTTCTTGTTCAGTTTTCGAGCTCTCTCTCTGTTCTCTCTCTCTCATATTCTTGGACACTTAGATTTTTCTTGGATCAATATGGGAGGAGTGTGGCATACTTGGGATTTGGAGTAAGAAGGAAAAGGAAAAGTAAGAAAGTGCAAGAGGACATTGAGATCAACAACTACAAAAATGTTGCTTGCAAGTATCGAGTTGCATGTATGATTTCCTTGCTAGTTTTGGCATGTATGGAATATGCATGTAGTTATTTGGTTATGATATATCATTGGCATAAAGGATTGCCTATACTGGTAGTGTTTCTTCCTAGTCTCTCCATTTCCTAGATAACCATGGTGTTGTGGGTTTCATCAGTGTTTTCTAGTTGGTTATCATGTTTCTTTGGCTCTAGGCTAAGTTACTACTTCCTGGAAGCCTTGGTTGGACAAACACTCTGGAAGATATGTAACATCTTGGGTTGATTTACTAGTCCTGAAAGCCTTGGTTGGACAAATTCTCTTGAATCCCTTCATAGGTTGAGATACTAGTCCTCGAAGCCTTTGTTGGACAAATGCTCTAGAAGTTTGAGAACAATTTTGGGTTGAATTACTATTCTTGTAATCTATCATTGGAACAAATAATTTGGAACCTTGGGCAACTTAGGTAGAAACGAATGTAGTGATGGTTAGTGATGTCCGACAATGAGGTGGAATCATTAGTTGAGGGCTAAGGTGGTTTGGCCTTTGGAATCCTTGGTTTGGCTTTATTTGGATTTCTCCATGAGATCCCACTTTCATGCTTGGAATATGGCATGGGGGTGACTGACTAAAAGAGAGACTTTGTTCAACCTAGTCTATGGTCAGGTGGTCCATGGAAGTCCTAGACTTGGTTGAATTTTTCATATGTTACTAAGAGCTTCTCTCCTCTTGTATGTGATGGGTAAATATAGTTGTTTATATGTAGTTTTTATGGCTGTTAAATCCTTGTTATTTATGTTGGTTATATGCTAATTATGAGTATGTTTTATGAAGGTGATGTTGTATGGTTCTTAATATTATTATAGGCATGCTAATTATGAGTATGTTTTATGAAGGTGATGTTGTATGGCTCTTAATATTATTATAGGCCATTTTGTCACATCTAGTCAATAGGCCTTCAAACAGGATCATTCATATCCTTTGAACTCTTTTTCATCCTCCCTACAAAAGGATCTAAGCATCACTCTTTCTAATCCTTGAGTTTCTACATGAAAGTCCCTTATTTTAGTCATTTTAAGGACCAAGCCACCCGGGCTGCTCATTGGCGATCGTTGACTACCATTTTTACCTACTCTGCACCTACGTTGATTAACATCAAGTTTCTTAGGGTTTGGGGTGTAATGATTCTATAAATTTGGGAAAATAAAAATAATCCTGAAGCTTCCTCTTCCAAAATATTTTAAGATCTATTGTAACTATTTACCTTAGATAAAAGTCTTGAATCCTATCCTATCCTACCTTGGAGTTTTCATCCCTTGTCCCTTGATATCATCCTCCCATTAAGAGTGTATCTCAAGCCTAGATGGGTAAAAGGATAAGAATTCATGAACTACCTCCTTCACCTACATATTAACTACCATCCATAGGCAAGGAGCTCACATTTGGAGAGTGATTCTTCCCTTATGACGATGATGTGAGAGATATAATTCCATGCATTAGGGTGATTAGAGGTGCACTTTGTGACAAGGAAAGGAAAAATCAACTTGGAGGATCTCTTCTACAAGATCAACACCTTTTGTTTGTTGTAACTCACTCCATTTCTATTAATGCAAAGAGTTATTTGTTTTCCTATATATGATGCTATGGTTTAATGTATTTCAGTACCATGTTAATATATTGAATAAAGTGATTATAGGACGGTAGATAGATCCTATAGATCATTGATTTGTGTTGTATGATTGCATAGGTTCTAATTATAGAGATCAAAGTTAGGATTGGAGCATACAAGCCAAGGAAGAAGCGAAGCATATGAAAGATTCTAGGTAGGTTTCATCTTGTTATCTATTTACTTTAATGAAGAAAATTAGTCTCCTTGTCTTTTTGTTGTTCTATTTCAGTCCACTAGGCCTAAGGAATATACTTTGTCTGTAATCATAGATTTTGTATAATAAATTAGAGACGATACTAGGGATAGATGTATTACCTTGGTGGTTTCTTTGTCCATTGTGATTTTAATAACTCTTCTTCAAACCTTACTATCTTATTCAGTCATGAATATACCAAGGAATACCTTTCATTGAATTTCAATTAAACATTTTGTGTCATAACTTTGAATCCCTTGACCAATGCACCTTCTAGTCTTGAGAAAAAACATTGCACCCCATTTGAGCCTTATTTCTTCCTGTGTTGCAAACAACTGGTGCCTCCTTTACACTTTAGTTGGCCCTTGTTCATGCAAAATTTTTCTTTTGTCTTGATTTTCTCTCTGATCAACCTTCTTCCAACTACACTTCCTTAAGTATCTGAGTATCTTGTGGTCTCTCTTAAGCCTCCATTTAGTTTGATTTTCATTTTGACTGGCCTTGATAAGAATTTGTTTAGATTTTCCTATGTTCTTTTGATTAGGTCATTAGCAAATTGATTTGTTTAGTTATTGAGTGCTTGAAAGAATTGGTGTTCCAGTCACCATTCTAAAATTTTTTTTTTATCAGTGATTAGACATGCATCTTAATTTTCATCTGAAAATTAAGTCGAATCGAAAAGAAAAATATTGTGCATCATGAATTGCATCTAGGGTGTGAAATTTGAATTCCCTAGTGTGAAATTCGAATTCCCTAGTGTGAAATTGCATGTTTTTTCTTTTACGAGTGTTAATCACCTCTGAGTGACATCACCTTTTTTATAAGATTTTGTTTCATTCTTTCTTTCTTCTTTTCAATTCAGGTTTGTATGCATAGATTGATTGTTGAGTTTGAAAAATAACCTTTTCATTACAGTTTAGTTCTGTGTGGTTTCTATTTGTTAGCGATCAATTTCCATTCATATGTTTCCAGGCATTTGAAACATTAAAAGAAATGAAAAGAAAAATATCTTTGCATAACATATAGGGATTTGATTTTGATTGCAATATTGAGGAGATAGATGTTGCATCACTTTTTTGTTGCATTGTTGATTGATCTCTTCTTCCCCTACTTATTTAGGCCTTTCACTATTAAAAGGAAAATCATGGAAAGAGTTATTTTTTTCATATTAGTTACATCATAGGTGTGTTCAGGTGACATCAAGTTTTGAGCCTTGAAATTGAAACATAATTCAATATCAACTCTAAACGTCACCTCAATTAGCCTAAGGAGCATTTGTAACATTCTTGCATTGTTAAACGTAGGATTTGTCATATTTTTCCAACATTGTATCAATGGGATGAAATCTCATTCCATGTAAATAAGTGTATAAGATCATTATCCATGTACCTTCAGGTATATTGGATGGTGCTCCATGCATCGAATGGTTACACATTAGACAACACTATTATGGACTGCATTTTAACATACCATCAAGTATATTTTGGGAATCCCCTATAGGTTTCTATCCTCACCATAGGTAATCAAGTCGGCTTCCTTGTATATCATGATACATAGAACACATAATTGAGGGAGATTGTCTACATTTACTTTAAGTCCTTCATTATCCAAGGTGTAAATTGCAATTCATAATTGCTTGGTAAACATTTATGCCTAGTTTACGCTATTTGATTTATTTATTTTCTAATTTCTAAAATCAGTTAATTGGTCGCGATCAACATACTCCCCATGGAATACCTCCATAGTGGATCTTAGGTTGAGACTAATGGAAATAATTCCTGAGTCCACCAATGAAGGAAACCCTTCTTACAATAATCCTAGTCATTTTCCTTCTTTCGCAAATATTAGTGCTCCTTATATGGAACCATTGTATGTTCCTGGATTTACCATTCGTTTTCCAATTTTTGTTGTTTTTTACCACTATGGTTTTGAATGTCCAAACTACTTCTCAACTAGGTTCTCGTCCATATGAACAATATCAACCTCAATTTCATCCTAAAGTTAACCCTTTGTCTTATTCATTTGTTCGATATTCTTCCTCTTCTTCCTCTTTGTCTGGTGAAAACCTAAATTTTAGTAATCAGGTGGATAAGAAGAAGAAGAAAAAGTATAGGAACAAACCAAAAACCTTTGCTATGAATGTAGCTACTATGTAGGAACCTTCCAATCAGCCCCACAAAGTTAAATTCCATTTCATTCTTTGTAAGGGTGATCACCTTCTTATAGATTTTCCTATTATTCCTAGGGCATTAAAAGGGTGGTCCACAGGCTCACATCAGCCTTTGTCACTAGCCTCTGGAGATCATGCTAGTGATAAACCATCCACTAGTGATATTAAGATGCATGGGAAAAAGGGTAAAGTCAAATTTCCTTGTAAGTTATGTGAAGGGAATCATTCTATTAACCTTTATCCTTATATGGATAAAGCCTCAAAAGTGTTGGAAAACCTTATAGCTTATCAAGCTCGTCTCTTGTCTGGTTATTGAAAAATTTCTCCTAATCCTCCACTAGTTTATGAAGTGATTGATCAGAATCTCAATCCAATCAATCCCACTCTCTTTGAACGTGAATCCCATGATTCACTTCCTAGCCAAGCATTGGTTGAGAAAATGATTGACTCAATTTCGCCTTCAGTTAATCATACCTTTCCCATAGAGAGTGAACTTCATACTACTTAGGTTATTTTCATTTCTTTAGGTTCGAATGAACTGGGGGATAGTTCTCCCATTCCCATGAAACAGGGGGGAAATATTCCCATTTCCATAGAACTGGAGATAATTAATACCATTTCCATAGCATAAGGGGGCAGTTCTCCCAATCCCACAACAACCCCTCAAAGTAGCGTGGTCATTTCCTTTGATTGGAGTTAACTACAAGGATATTGTCTTCATCCTTACGTGCCCTTCCAGTTCATAAAAAAAGCTTATAATGTGTTCATACCTCGCACAATCATAGAGGAAGGTAGATTTGTTAGTATTATGTCCTCAAATACTTGGAAAGCTTTATGTTTTCTGCATCTTGTTCCCCTTACCCAAAATCTATTAGATTTTAACAAAGGAACAAATCAACAGTTAGGGATCCTTCCTAAGTTTCCTATTGCTTTGGGAGGAAATACTTTCTATATCAATGTGATGGTAGTCCAAGGTCCTTTGGATTTTAATTTACTCCTTGGGTGTGACTATCTTTACGTCATGGGAGTGCTTGTCTCTTCACTATTGTGTGTGATGTGTTTCTTGCATGAAGGAAGAATCATGACTATTGACTAGCCTTCATTTGTTGGCCCTAATTTGACTTCTGATCAACTAGCTTCCCTAAATAATCCTTATATGCAAGTGGTATCTTCCCTACCACAGGTTAATTATGTGGCAACATATCCCATTCATGTACCTACTAATGAAGATGAGATGTCATTGTCTTCTCAACTTATTTCGACCTAGATCTAGTAGGTGTTATGGTGAATCAATTATTGTTGACATTAGGGCATGATCTTTCTATTGGGAACTTGATATATATCTCTTCCAAAACATTTCTAACCCATATCATGACAATATATTGGAAGCCATGGCCTTCTAAAGGTCATGATAAAGGCACCAAAGCATAGTTCCTTTTCTTATGGAAATTTTGTTAAAAAATGAAACAAGTTCAAGCCCCTTAAAAAATGAAACAAGTTCCCTAGAGCAGAGTTCCTTGTCTTGTGTCAATCTCATTAAAAAATGAATGAAGGTTATTCTAAGAAGAGTTCATTTCCTTGTGTCAAGCTCGTTAAAAAATGAAACAAGGTCATTTGAGCATAGTTCTTTTCCTGTGTCAAGCTCATTAAAAAATGAAAGATATCCCCTTCCAATTCGAGCCTTTGAGTATATCTTGTAAATTCCCAGTTGAGTCTTTCACTTGATCTCGTAAGTGAACCTTCATTCTATCCACCTATTAGTAATTAGTATTCTACTTAGGTGAATGAAATGAAGCTTGGGGAGGCATGTATCTTGAATTGAGTCATTATCCTAGGGGCATGCAAACTTATTTCAAGCATAGTTTTTCTATGTTTCAATCTTGTGTAAAAATGAAACCACTCTCAAGAATAGTTTTTCTCATGTTTCAAGCTTATGCAAAAATGAAACCATATTCAAGTATTCTCAAGCATAGTTTCCCATGTTTCAAGCTTGTGAAAAAATGAAACCATTCTCATCCTATCTCTTGTGATTGCCATTTTTTATCAAATTATTTCTCTCAAATGAGCCTTGGTTTTCTCATTCCTTCCTCACCATATTATTAGCTAATCATATGCTTTAACTAGTCTGTTTTACCCTTTCTTAAGGAAATGTTGCGATGAGTGGTATTATTAGTAAGCCTTTTGATCTCTCAGTATTTTGAGCAGTTCCATCATGACCGAAACTAGTTGCTATGTTAGGGTCCAACCCTAACCCATTTTGTTTATGTAATAAGTGCAAGGAACCTATTCAGAGTCACAGTTAGTTATGTGAGTCAATAAATCTCATAAGAGGTTATCCGCATTAATACAAATTGTAAGTGGTTGACCCGCATTATATAAAAACAACCACAATTAGTTATAAATAGGCCATAGTTAATAAATAAAGTGGTTAGCCCAAGTTATGCAAAGGATCACTAATAGTTATGGTTTTGGATGTCATTTAGCTATAAATAGTCTTAGATATTAGGGGAATAATAATCTATTCTTATTTTAATTGAGCTTTGCTCTGTTGGAGGTTTCCCCGTCGAAGAGGCAAGTGAATATTATGTCCTGCTTCTGAATAGTAAAATACATTTGCAACTTGTCTCATTTTAGGTGATATTTATGCATTTTGGGCTATATTTCTTTGTGTTTCTGGTATTATGTATTTCTCACAGGTCAAGAGCATAACAAGTGGTATCATAGAACTTTCTAGGGCCATTTGTACCTCCATTTTTTGCAAAATTGTTTTTAGGGTAGAGACGTGTTCCAACGTCTTTAAACTATGGGATTTGTCATTGAGCAAATAAACCTATGGATTTGGGAAGGCATGCATGCAAGAACTACAAGAGGTTGTCATCCTTGACTCCCTTGTGACCCCTATGGGTACCCCTTTGAATAGTAGCACATTAGATAGAACCACGCACAAACTACACTTCCGCGTACCCTTCAACATATTGGAAGCCCCTTAGGGTAACTGAAACGTAACCTTAGATAAGTCAGTGAATGTCTTCGTGGTACAATACATTGAGAACAAAACTTGGGGAGATTACTCATAGGTACAATAGGGTAGATGGGTAGTACGACTAAGGGTACAGCTGGTCCTCCTTAGTTAGTGCCCAGAAAGATTAGGTCGGGTGCTATTTTTGGATCCCTTTGTATATTATGGTTTGTAGCATTTGACACTCCTTTGAGACCATAGTTCCCTTAGCTATGTGAAGGTCCCCCCTACCTTTTCTGCCAAATCAAATTGAGTTGTTAGGGTTCAAATGTCATTGTCTAGACCAGATCCAGCAGTTGTGGCTTTATCACCACTGAACTGATTAGATTTAGTAGTCGGTATTTTTACAGTCCAGATCAGGCTCTTTACACAGTGGGGGTTTTTTCTGCCATAGTCTATATCTGATTATCACAACTCATTTGGTCATACTAATCCTTTTCGGTTTTGGTCACTACAATCTAGACTTGGTTCTCATAGGATATTTAGAAATGTCAAGCTTTCTGGAATTTGACCACTGCAGTGTTGATTAGATGGGAGTAAAAAAATAGTTTAAGGCCATCTTGAGACACTTTCAAGAGACTTATCCCATAATATTCAGGACGACGAGCTAGTCGCAGTGGTACGATTCATTTGCAAGCCCCTAATTTTTAGGAAGTCCCAAATTTTTCCTAACGCGACTTCAACCGACCCACTTCACTAGACTCTGAAAATTACACTTTTCTGAGCATACTACTCTTAAGTAAGCTTAAAAATTTTACTAGGGCTTGTGTATTCTTGGTACTAGATCTCAAGTTATGGTTGCAGAAAGGGCAGTCGAGAAGGTTGACAACCTTGAGAAAACACTTGAGGCATTCGAGGACTATAGATACATCTTGTGAACTCAAGAGGGAGGATCCTAGTGCTGATGCACACATATAAGGAGAATCCAACCATCACATTCACTTCCATGGAAATCACCACTCTGTGAGCCACTAAATACCCAAGATAGACGTGTACAAATTTGATGGCTATAACCCTACAGAATGGGTAGCACAAATGGAAAAATATTTCTTCCATAATGACATTTGCAATGATGGAACTAAAATACATGTGGGAGATTTTTAGTGGACCAAGAGAGATGGAAGTGATGGAAATGGCATTAGAAATGTTAGCCAGGGAGAGCAAGTTGGAACATGTTCTTAAAATCTATATGTGATCTCTTTGATCGGGAATCTATTGTTTTGGTTTGTTTGACTAAGCTTTGGAAAATAGGTACAGTAACAAAATACATTGCATCATTTGAACAATTGGCCATCAGAAATAAAGGCTTAGGAGATGAATTTTACTTGGAATGTTTCATCAATGGCCTAAAGGAAGCCATCCAAGCCCATATCTGGATGCATCACCCAACTTCTTGGTTGGACACATGGCACGAAGACCTAGATTTGGAAGTCACCTTAAAGTCCCAGTCCAATTGTCCAAATTTCTTCACTAAGGCACATCTGACTCAGTCTTAAGGCCCCATCCAAACACTTAAGGCTCAAAAGGTGTCACTAAAAGAAATGGTTGAAAGAAGAAAACAAAAATCGTGCTACTACTATGATGATAAGTACCCCCTTGGGCATAAATGGAAGGAGCCGAAATTATTTCAAATTGATGCTACTAATAATAGCTCAGCAGATGAAGCTCTATCCCATGACACATCTGAGGAAGAAGAAGGGGAAACCCACATTGACCCTGATATTGATCTCACGACTATGCTAGATGAGTCGGTTATATCACTACATGCCTTGGCTAGAATTTATTCACCTAAGACTCTCAAATTCTGAGGTTTTATTAAACATTGGCCAATAGTGGTGTTGATTGATAGTGGGAGCACTCATAAATGTTTCCATAAGTGAGTCACAAAAGTTGTTCATTATTTTATACAGGTGATATCTAATTTTCAATTCCTTATCACTAATTGGGGGACCATGAAATGTGAAGGACGTTGTGAAAACATTAATATTTAGATGGGGGATTATCACCTCAAAACCCACAGGTTTTCCATTGAAATGGGTGGTTGTGATATTGTCCTTGGTGTTGAATGGCTCCAAACATTGGGCCCTGTCATAATGGATTTCTGGGAGTTATATATGAGCTTTAAGAAGAACGACCACACTCATACATTGATGGGACTCTAGGAAGGTGCTCCTACTATCATCAGCTTGCATCGAATGGAGAAACTTTTAAAAAAGGACCATAATGGGGTAGTTTCCAAATTTAATTCCATCCAGGCCATTGAATTCACTACTCCTCAAATTCATATTAGTATGAAACAGGGATTAGATCTCCACTAGTGGATCTTTGACAAACCTAAAGAGCCCCCACCCTCTAGGTGTGAACATGATCATAGAATCCCTTTTGTCTCAGGTGTCCAGCCACCAAATGTCTAGCCATATTGATATCCTTTTGAACAAAATATTAAAATTTTAAAAATCATGAAGGAGATCCTTAAAGATAATGTTATCCATGCCAATACCAACCCTTATCCATCTATAATGGTCATGGTTCTAAAGAAAGATGGGGAATGATGCATGTGTCCCAACTTTAGGGTCCTTAACAAGCTCACTATCAAGGAAAATTTTCCTATTCAAGTAGTTGATGAACTGCATTGTGCTAAAATTTCTACCAAGCTACACCTTTGCTCGGGCTATCACCAAATATGCATGAAGGAAGTTAACATTCCCAAGATAGCCTTTTGAATTCATGAAGGCCATTATAAATTTCTAGTCATGCCATTTGGTCTCTGTAATGATCCCTCCACTTTTAAGAGTCTCATGAACCACCTTCTAAAACCATATATCATAAAAAAATTCCTGGAATTGTTTGATGACATTCTCATCTACAACCTCACACAGGACAAACACCTTCATCATGTTGACTAGATATTGAAATTCCTTCGATATCGCAAATTATTTGTCAAATTATCCAATTTCTCCTTTGGCATGGAAGAAGTATAGTATTTGGGACACATTATGGGTTGTGATGGAGTAAGGGTTGATCTGAAGAAGATTCAGGCAGTGCAATACTAGCCCCAACCAAAAACTTTGGAGAGTTTGTAGGGATTCTTGAGTCTCATGTGCTACTACCACAAATGTCTCTACAATTATGGATGCATTATCTAACCCCTCACTAATATTCTCAAGAAAAATATGTTTGTATATACTAATGCATCCCAACAATCCTCCATGGTTCTCAAATAGGCCATGTGCTCCACTTCGGTATTGGCCTTACCAAACTTCACCAAATATTTTGTGATTGAATGTGATGCTTCAAGTATGGGCATTGGTGCAGTGTTTATATAGAAAGGTAGACCATTAGATTTCACCAGTAAACAAGTCAATGGCAAACATCTGAGTCAATCTACATATGATAAAGAAATGATGGCCATCTTACATGAATCCAACAGCTGGCGACCTTACTTATTGGGGCAACGTTCCAAATTTGCGGTGACCATCATAGCATAAAATATTTTCTAGAGAAATGTCTATTGTCGCCACAACAAAATAAATGGCTTGCAAACATTTTGGGATATGATTATGAGATCATTTACAAGAATGGGCATGACAATGTAGTGGTTGATGCTTTATTGCACTAATTTGAGGATGAGGGAACCCTTCTATCACTCTCTCTCCCCATACTAGATTGGATTGAAGAGGCCCGCCATTAATACTTTTCCCACCCCTCTCTGCCCAAAATTATGAATAAGTTAAGAGAAACTCCTAGTTACTCAAAAGACTACAATTGTAAGGATTAGGTTCTTCGCTACAAGGATCGGGTAGTGTAATCCTCAAACTCGACCCTCAAAAACCACATCTTGGAAGAGTCACACTCCTATCCAATTACAGGACATTCAAGTTTTCAGAAGACCTATGCAAGAGCACGTCACTCTTTCTTTTGGACCAGCATGAAGAATGAAATTCTTAAGTTTGTAGCTGAATGTTATATATGACAATGCAACAAAGGGGAAATTATCAAACTTATAGGAACCTTACAACCGTTACCACTCCGTGCCTCAGTCTGAATAGATGTTTCCATGGACTTCATTATAGGTCTTCCAAATTCAGGAAAAGAATCAGTTATCATGTTTTTTATTGAAAAACATTCCAAATATGCTCATTTTTGCACTCTACCCCACCCATTTACCGCAACATTGGTGGTTCAAGTTTTCATGGACCAAACCTTTAAGTTATAGGAACGTTTCAAGCTCCACAACACACAACACACAACTCCAACTACATACAACTTATCATCCCCAAACAGATGGTCAAATAGAAGTAATCAACAAATGTTTGGAGACCTATCTGCGGTGCTTCACTTCAGATAAGCAACATAAATAGGTACAATGGTTGGCTTTAGCTCAATGGTGGTATATTACTAACTATCATGAAGCGACCAAGATGACACCATAAGAGGAAATGTATGGCCAACTCCTACCTTCACCAGTTTCTTATATCCCCAGATGATCCAAAGTGTAGGCAGTTGATCAAATCCTACATAACCATTATGCCATCATCGCTCATCTCACAGATAATATACATCAAGCTTAGAATAGTATGAAGTAATAGGCTCACTAACATCATTTTGAGTTCTCATTTCAGGTAGGTGACCAGGTGTTCCTACGACTCCAACTATATAATAAAACCTTCACCAAAGAAAAGGGTTGTGAGAAACTAAAACCAAAATTTGATGGGACTTATTAGGTACTTCAGTGTATAGAATAAGTTGTCTACAAACTAGCCCTACCCACTACTTCAAAAATACACCTAGTCTTCCATGTTTCGTGCCTCAAGAAGGTGGTGGAGAATAATTGTTGGGTTCAAATAATTCTGGCATAATTGGATGAGGAAGGCTCACTTCGGCTCCGACTAGGACAGGTCCTCGATACTTGCAAAATACATCTTCGTGGTTGCACGATCAAGGAAGTCCTCATCAAGTGGAAGGACACCACTCTAGAAGATGTGACATGGGAACAAGCCACTATTCTTCAGTAGTTTCCACTGCTTCAGCCTTGAGAACAAGGTTACTTTTGATGGGGGAGGGAATTTTAGTGTCCAACTATAAACCCCTTTTCTTTATGTAAGCCCAAGGGGACTAGTTAGAGTCATAATTAGTTAGTTGAGTCAATAAATCCCATAAGTGGTTATCCACATTAATAATAATTGTAAGTGCTTGACCTACATTATGGAAAAGGGACCACAATTAGTTATAAACAGACCATAGCTAATAAGAAAATCAGTTAACCCGAGTTGTGAAATGGACCACTAGTAGTTAGGGTTTTGTATGTAATTTAGCTATAAATAGTCTTAGCTAGTAAGGGAAGAATCATCGAGTCTTATTGTAATTGAGATCTGCTCTATTATATGTTGTCCCCTTGAAGAGAAAATTGAAAATTATATCCTACTTCTAAATAATAAAATATCTTTGAAACTTGTCTCATTCCATGTGATATTTCTATCTTTTGGGCTATTTTGCTTTTTATTTCTAGTATTATAGATTTCTCACAGGTCAAGAGCACAACATGCTATCCTTTATACCACTTGTTCCTCTACGATGAGTCCCCTTTCAGCACTTTTTAGACTCCCAAAATATGAAAATATTGTCGAGGACTTGTCTTTTCAAAATTATTAAAGTAAATGGAAAGACATCTACTCAGTATATGTTTAACCCTTTTCCAGGCTGAGATAGGCTACTTATGAAAAAGGAATATCTTATTTCAAGATGGCTAAGAGGTTCTCTTGGGTATTATTTTCTTCCTTTTCAGACATAAGGGATTATCTACGAAAAGGAACATCTAGATTTTTCTTTTTTGCCTCTTTTTCAAACTCTCTAAACATGAAAAATATGTCGAGTTATACCTTTGCTAGACTTGTTAAAACATTAAAGAATGGTGGACTTGTCATTCATGATAGGATCAAACCACTCCTTCTCTAGGTTGATTAAATATTCTTAGAGGGATTCATCTAAAGGATGAAATCACAGATCAAACATATGTTATCCTCCTCAAGCTTATTTAAAAATAGAGAGGTATTGACCAGTATGGTTAGGGAAAATGGGAAAATATGGTACTTCATTTGTTAATGAAAACAAGTCATTTTTGAACATGACACTCTTTCACTTCATCTTCGTGGCTATTGGGTTGGGGAATCTTCTTGTATTTTGGTTTATCATACTATTCCAAAGCCTTGATTTTCAGTTTTGGGTTAATGTTGCCAACTCCATTTCAGTGTCGCCGTTATCTTTAAGAGAAGTCATTCATTCAATATCTGCTACAATACCCTTAATTCTTCATTCCATGTCTATTATTCTTGATCCATTTATGTGTCAACATCATTTTGATTATTATGTCTCAAATCATGATACTCGTTTCATGTCATTGATGGGGGGTACATCAAGGACCTCCTGAGATGGGTCACTTCCTGTCGACATCAACTCATTATCCAGGTTGTTTACTTAGAAACACCCCTTCAGTACCTTGGTGCTTTCATACATCACTGGAAGTTTCCCTACTCTAGGCGATAGGTTTACATCATTAGCCTTTAACCGAAAGATTCTGTGTGGTGTGTGATATAAACTCATTCATTCACATCATTGCCTTGAGAGCCATCAACACCATTAATGGTTTCTCTCACTTTTGTTAATAGCTTATTGTTGGGCTATCAATACGACCACTTTTAAACATTTATTTCATCCATTTTTACTCTTCTTTATCATGTCATTTATTATATAAATCCATTTTATAATGATTTATGCTCTTATGGATGAATATTATTTATTCTCCTTTATTTCTAATAAATTGATGATTATGCATCATTTTATCAATGGTAGATTTAATGTAGCATTATTCACCATTTTTAGTCTCCAATACAATTTCCAGATTGAAGATTTAATCATTAAATATTCCAACTGAGAAATTCGCTGGAATAAGAAGTGACAATTTTGCGGTTGAGATTCTAGGCAAATGAAAAAGAATATGGAAAATCCGGAACATGGGTTTTGTCTAGAACGGATCGAGTTAACTTTAGTAAAAGAATAGTTTGCTGAAATTCAACTTGTATTGAGAGAAACGAAGGGTTATTTGAGCATGATTTTCTTAGATTTGCTGTGTGGTTGTTTTCGAAATCTCAACTGCAAAGCCAACTTCACCGTGCTCTTATTGAAAGATGGATGGAAATATATTTTTTTGTTGATCAATTGGTTAGAAACAATCCAATTTTGTAATAATGATCATATTGTAATCATCACAACTGTAACTGCTCTCTCTGTATTTAAATCAAAACAAAAATCAGAGAAGGGGAATGATAGATTCAAGAATGATGAACTTAGAATTGAGGATTCAGAATTAGAGATTCAAGAATGATGATGGATTATTCATGATGGAATAGGATAGGAGAGGGCGAGAGGGGGATGGAACGAGTATTATTCTAAATTATAATTTTATTTGCAGACTCTTGCTGCTGAGAAGACACAACTCACTGTAATGTTGTTTGATTTGATGATTAATATATAAGTAGAGTTATTGTTCCTTCGCATCTCCTGAGGCACTATCGCTAGTAATCACTGGTAGTTAAGGGTCCGACCCTGGTGGATTCACTTGTCATTCCTATACCATTATTTCATGATCTTTACCATGTGATGGTTTGATTTTATTTCTATTTATCATAATCATATTACTTTACTGCTCAGTATTTCCAGACTTAATGAATTGATCTGTTTTATATACTGTATTTAAATTGTGTTGCTATTCATTTCTTTCTTAATAGAGATCACTGCTTTTCGCAAGCATATTGTTGTGCTACTCATTTCATCTATAGAGCTGAAGAGTTGTGCTATTCATTCCAGTAATTTAACAATTTTCTATTCATTATAGGTATATAACTTTGTTGTCCATTATAGATTTTTGTTAATTTTGCTTTGTTGTTGTTCATTTCCATTAATTTAATGTTGTTGTTCATTTCCGGTAAATTAGCTTCATTGTTCAAATAGACTTTGCTGTTATCTCTTTCACACAAGGATTTGTTTTTTCCTTTTAAATGTTATTGCAGCAAGCATGTTTATTCCATTTATGTTAGTAGCATTATTGATTTATCATTTTCATTTTATTGCTTTAGTATGGATTCTAATATCAACAACTGTGAAGGACATTGGTTATCGTTGCCTAAGTTCTCAGATTGTGGATCTTGTGTATGTTTGATTTAATTTATATCAGTTAAACAAGGAATGAGTTATTTCTACTGCATCCTTAACTGATAAATTTTTGTATTTTTCTGAGTGAATGATTTAAGTTTCAGAGTGTTAAGTTTCTTTTAGTTGTAAGTAGATTTTTTTTCCAGCTTTCATTTACTTTAGCATTTTATGCACTATACTGCAAAACATTACTCTTGAGTAAATAGCTGCCTCAAACTGAGTACACTCTTGAAATAAAAAGTCTTCCCTGGGTTGATAATTAATGTGAAGATAATTAGGAGTTAAAGAGACACTTTTTATCGCTCAACATTTTGGTGTCGTTTCCAGGGAGAGTGTAGCCATTTTTAAAGAGTAGTGTGTATCTGATGAGTGCATGTTAGGATAGAATTGGGTATTAAAATTGGAAGGTAAGAACCTGCGTACAGAGCATGTAGAAGTCATGCTCCCCCGCCCACTTTCCAACAGAATTGTTAAAGAACTTAGGGTAAATGTTTGAATTTATGTTTGAATGACTAAAAAAAAAATTAAAAATTTTGAAAAATAAATCTCATGATTTCACTTAAGTGGTGATGTAAGAACCACCCATTTCACTAACCAATTGAGAGGAATATTTGAAAAAGGAGCCTCAAATAAACACATGAAGAACATCTTCTATTATGGTAAGAAATGGCTCACATTTCTACTTTGGAATTTCCCATCAAAGATCTAGGAGGAGTGACACAAATGCACATAATTCCCCCATCTTCTCTACCAAATTTTCATGGCTTGACAAAGGAAGATCCAGATACATTCTTATTTGAGTTCAAAATACTTTGTAGAGGATATGATTATTGTACTAATGATCAAAGGTTTAAAGTGTTTCCTCTTGCTCTAAAAGGAGTAGTTCTCTGATGGTTCATGAGCCTAGGTGGGAACTACATCCAAACGTGGGAGGACATGAAGAACATATTCTTGAAAAAGTACCAAGACTATTGCAAGGCTGATGAAGATATTTTCGATATGATACAAAGGGAAGATGAAAGCTTGGAGGAGTATGTAGATCGATTTCAATACAACCTTCAAAAATCAAAGCATAAGCATTGGGAAAAAGAGATCTTGAAAACACTCCTTCTTAAAGGAATCAAAGGTGAATTTTTAGAACTCTTAAATCTGATAGGAAAAAGTCATGTTTTCCAATTGTCATATGATGATGTTTGTGAATTATGCATAAGGTATTCAAGAGGAATCTCCAAGGCTGGTAAGAATTCTAGAGATGTTTGTTCTTTGTTTTCTAAATCTACTACAAGAATAGGAGACATAAGAGCTAAAATCAATGTTTTATTTGAAAATTTTAAAGTTGATTTTATTATCTCTCTAAATTCAAAATTGGATGTTTTTCAAGTTCAGAAAAATCAATAATTTGATGAAGTGTTTTTCCCTCATTACCAAAAGGAGCAGCCCATAGATATTTGTTCTTCCTTTTCTGGGATGGAAGTATCATTACAGAGAGATGAGGAAACTGCAACAAAGTCGAAACCATGGAAATCATGGCCTACAGATATGGTTCAAAACACTTCTTCTCCATTCTCTTACTTGCATAATCCATTATGGAATACTAATGTGTTAGGGCAACCATGTCAATCTCAATATAACCACCACCAATCTTGTCTACAAGTTTGGCATGGTTCATCTTATGATTGCATGACTACTCTCCCTCATATTGTAGCACAAAACAATTCTCCATATTCTTCACCAGCTCTTCCACAACATCTTCCTTGCCCATCAAAACCATCCACACAACCCAATCAACCACATCACCAAAATGCTCCATTCCGTACACAATTTTCTACTCAACTCATTCCACACCCTCACCATAATAAATCAGTACGACATGCTTACAGTGTTGAACTGCAAAATTTATGCACCCTTCCCACCCATTATATCTCACATGCACCATTTGAAAAAACTTGCAATGAGATTCAGAATGTTTTAAATTAAAAAAATGTAGAAGCTATGGAAGAAAATGAGGTTTTTTTCTAGTATGCATCAACAAGTCATTTTAAAAGCTCAAAAACTTCATGATATGACAGCTATGGAAAATCAAGAAAGTAAAGGACATATTGAATATTGGTGTCACTCCATCACTTGTTTGCGGCATCACTCCATGCTTCAACAATTTTTGACACCATTTTTTCAAGGGAAGTTGGCTTCTCATACCCTAATATTCATTAATATGCATTTATCAAATTTGGGTATGTGCAAACATGAAGCCCTATTTCAAAAATGGTTCCACTGGAAGTACTCATATATGTTGTCATATTTATTTTTCAAATCAAAATAGGTTAATGTAGAAAATAAATAAATAAGGACATAAATAAATACATTTTGTTTTTCTGTTAAAATAGTTGTTTTTGTTGCAACACGGTGTGGAAATCAACAACGATGATATTTTTTTTTTATTCATTTGTATATGTAGATGAATTATAATGGAAATAATAATTTTACAAACACTTATATTCATTTTTATCACCAATTTGAAAAAATGCTTGAATATCATATTTTTTTGGCTTGTGGGCTTGATAAAATTCCTAAAAATACATTCGGGAGTTCTTTTTAAAAAAAAATTCTATCCTAAGTATCCCTTGATGTCTACTTTCCAACCCAATTTGAATCACTCAATTTGGATTTGAAACGAAAAAAGTTAGAACTGAAACATTGACAGGGTGTCTAGTGGGCAGCTCAGGAATAGAGTTGGGACAGTCAGTTTTTGGAGGCCTAAATGACCATATTTTTAAAACCTGTTTCTATGGTAGATTCGCCTATGAATTAAATTTACAAGGAAATTGGAATCACTCACTTTTGATATAGTATGAAGAAGTTATGATAAAAATACTAACTGTCTGTCGTAAATCAGCACCCTTAAAACTTTTTCTTTCGGAAGTTCCTTAGAGTATTTGACATATCAATTATTCTTGTCTTTAAAACTTGTTTCTATTGAATATAAATAAATACATTTACTTTCATTTCCAATTTTAATAATTCGAATCCGACATCACACAAAAAATCTATGCTTAAAATATCCACTGTTGTTCTACGTGGGTTAATCGAAAATAACTCTGTTATGCAAGTTGTTCTAAGTAAAATTGACATATCATCTCATTTAATTTTTAAAACCTATTTCTATTATAGATATATCTTAGAATTAGCTCTCATATAACTTTGGAATCACTCAATTTAGACAAAAAACAAAGAAGTTGTGATTAAAACACTGTTGGTCAGTATGGTCGACCACTACTCTCCCACAGGTGACAAATAAATTTTACTTTGTTATTTTTACAATGGATTTGTTATACAGAGTAACTATTCATTATGTTTTTCATAAGGGAGCCCGATCACCTTTCTTTCTCCAGGAATTATTGTTTTATTGTAGGTAGATACTCGTTTCTTGCAGGTCCTAGGAGAAAAAGAAGGTCAATTTATGGACAAGCGATTTTTGAGAGAAATTTTAGTGAAACAAGGGCATTTCATCCAGTTCATTACCTAATAGATTCATAAAAAGAAGAAATGAAGAATTGGTTTCCATTTAAAGATTCATGTCTTGTCACTGCTGCCAAAACATTTTTCAAAGAGATTATTTTTTTACATAATATCATAGCTGTTGTAACTTAATTCATTTATTTACATATCTTTTTAAATAAAATGTTGTTTCTTTTCTGATTTCTCTTACATTTTGTTTTTTATATGTTGTTTCATTCAAATTATAACCCATCCTCAGCATCAATACCCTAAACAACTAATTCATTTTTTTGCGTGCTTGCATTTTATGATTGTGCATTTTGTTGTTCATTTTGAAAGGAACAACACTTTTGCATTCTGTCGTTCCTTTTCAAAAAAGGAACATCACTTTTGCACTTTTGTTGTTCCTTTTCAAAGTAACGACACTTCTGCACTATACGGTTCCTTTTCAGAAAATGAATGAAAAGGAACAACACTTTCACATTTTTCTGTTCCTTTTTAAAGGAACAACACTTCTGCACTTTGTTGTTCTTTTTCAAATAAGGAACAACACTTTCACATTTTTGTTGTTCCTTTTTAAAAGAACAACACTTTTGCACTTTTCCTTTCACATTTTTGTTGTTCCTTTAAAAAGAAACAACGTTTCTGTACTTTGATGTTTTTGTTGTTCCTTTTTAAAGGAACAACACTTCTGCACTTTCATGTTTTTGCTGTTCCTTTTTAAATTAACAACACTTCTACACTTTCACATTTTTGTTGTTCTTTTTCAAAAGAATAGTACTTCTGTACTTTCACATTTTTGTTATTCCTTTCCGAAAGAAGCAACACTCCTGCACTTTTACATTTTTGTTGTTCATTACCGAAGGAATGACACTTTCACATTTTTGTTGTTCCTTTTCAAAGGAACAACATTTTCACATTTTTTTTTATTGTTCCTCTTAGAGAACAACACTTTTTCACGTGCATATTTTTTGTTGTTCCCTACAGGGAATAACACCTTTTTCGTGTGTATTTTTTCTTTTTGGTGTGCATTTCCTTTGTTATTTCCTACAAGGAACAACACTTTTTTAGTGTTTATGTTGTTCCTTCAAAGGAGCAACACTTTGGGAGTATTTTCAAGAGCAACCATTTCTTCCTCTTGTGGGATTATTCCTAGTTCATCTCAACCACATTTTATTAATTCCCTTTCATGGCATGAAATATACTACTTTTATGAGGACAAGAATTATGGATTCTATTGAAGTGAGTTAATATCATTCACGTTATGATCTTTAACAGGACAGTTCCTTAATGATAACTTATTTTCAAAAGGGACACAATTATTTATATACTACTTTACTGCATTGTTTTCTGTTGTACATGACACTAATTGATCATCTTAATACCATGTTGGTTCCACCCTTCCTGGTTATAATCTTCTCTATCTGTAATACATGAGATTATGGGTATATTTTTTTTCTATTGACATGTTCAACTTCTTCCACCATCCCTACTCTTAAGGAGTACTAAGCCTCCCTCTTTTTATCATAAAAATGTGTAATAACAACAAAAGTTTGTTCGCAGATGGAGGATATGGGTCCTCATTACGAGCCAGCCTACCATGTTCATAAGGCTGTAACAAAGTGAAATTCCCATTATATCCACCACACGAAGGTTATGATCAATTGGATAGCCAAATTATCCTTGGAACAGGAGGTTTCATCACGAGCCAGTCTGATCACTTTTGCTACATCCCAGTGAATGGCAGTGTGATTATATAGTTACCATGCAAGCACACTAATTTCTTCTGTAGAACAACATTGTAACTCTCTATTTATAAATTGAGGATCCTGGCTCATATGGGTTAAAAAGCAACCTTACCGAGGCTACGGAGGCATGTTGGCAGCAGAGGCTCTGCTTATGGTATTGAAGTTATATCTTGTCGTCAATTGTTACTAAAATAGCATTTTCTTATTTCTTTTTATCAGAGAAGTTATTTCCTTAATTTTCCCTATTTTGAACCTTTATGCATGAGAAATTATTTTCTGATCAATCACATCATTTTTCAGCTAGAATACCATCAGCAAAGCATATTTTTGACATATTGCTGTTCTTTTTCTTTTTCGCATAACTTATCATCAATCTAAAGCATCCTATCTTTTATTCCTAACTATCTTTACACACTCTTCTCTCATTATAACCATAACTCTCGCTGTCCTATCATTGATATGTGTACTTTGCCTCATTTACTATTGTATTTTTTATTCCCTTGCCTTGTTATCAGCACAACACCTTTCATACGCTTTATGGTCATGGAATCCCTTTCCCAATTGGAGGGAGGAATGTATGCATTATGGGATAACATGCGATATGATTACTTGCACTCTACCATAACTTGTTGATTTGACAAAATATTAGTATTGCATGTATACAAAAGTTTTTCTGATTGAAATTTTTGCATTCATCCTAATCTATTGCTATTCAAAACTAACACTGTGGATTCAAGAACATTGTATGCAAAATAGTGATTTGTTTATAGGATAACAACCACTATGGAGTAAAAACTCTATTCGCAGCATGACCACACTATTTCAACTAATAGAAAAGGCTCACGAATGTGAACAACTGTGCAGACATGATGTGCTTGCATGGATTCCTCCTTTTGCATCACTTTCAACACCAACTCTACCTACAATAGCTTCAACAAATGCCAATACATATATGTCCTTCCACATTTTTCTTTTTGGAGGTAAAACTTGAGGTAAAATAGCATAATTTTCTGATTTATTATGAATTTAGGAGAATTTCATGGAAATCAATTTTGAACATTATTTGTCACCATTTATTCCACATCTTTACCGCTTCCCATTTTTCAGTGGCATATTATCTTTATTTGGTGGAGTGTTGTTTTTATTCATTTATTTCTTCTGACCATGTCATCCATATTCTTTATCATCCATTTTCATTTTTTATTCATTCTCAACCCCTCCCTTATTCCATGTTGTTTTACACCAAGCATAGCCTTCAACAGATGGTAACAACCATCTCAATTTCTTTTCTAGCATCACATGAGGGCATGTTAATTCTCCAGAGAAGGGGAGGAATTGCTACGCATGATGGATTTTTTTTACTTTCTTTCCCATTTAAGGCATACAATTTCAGTGCAAAAATTGATTTCCATCATATTTTTAAAACTATGAACTCAATTCCTATGATTTTTGGAAAACACAGATGTATCATTAAAATATACAAACCCAGATAATTTCAAATTAAATTAGTTCACAAAATTTCGGAAATCATGCAGTATCACCTACAACCATTTTGTTTATATCTCATGATCCGTGCATCAAAACAATCTAATTTTTGGATCATAGAAGCATTAATATAGTAGAAATCTACTTGCACAATTTCAACAAAATCTAGTTTGTAGTTTTGAGAAAATGGTTAATTAAGTTTGTTGTTACTTATATCATATTTTGCTGCAACTACATATATACATATAGTTGAATGTCAATGCACAAATTGTTATGCCTTCATCAAGATTGCTAAAAGTGAATATTTATTAATTAAGGAAGAATTCATTTGTTCTATCCATTCCATGAGTTGGGATGAAAAAAAAAATTATTGCTTGGTTAACACATGGGCTTTGTCTTTGGGTTGCATGAGGACATGCAATATATTCAGTTTTTTTTGCATGAGGACATGCAATATATTCAGTGTGGGGATATGTTGGGCCGTGAATATGACCACTTTTTAACACTTATTTCATCCATTTTCACTCTTCTTTATCATGTCATTTATTATAATTTATTATATAAATCCATTTTATAATGATTTATGCTCTTATGGATGAATATTATTTATTCTCCTTTATTTCTAATAAATTTATGATTATGCATGATTTTATCAATGGTAGTTTTAATAAATTGGTTGTAATATTATTCATCATTTTTAGTCTCCAATACAATTTCGAGATTGAAGATTTGATCATTAAATATTCCAACTCAGAAATTCGCTAGAATAAGAAGTGACAATTTTGCGGTTGATATTTTGGGCAAATGAAGACGAATTTGGAAAATCCAGAACATGGGTTTTGTCTATAACAGACCAAATTAACTTTTACAAAAGAACATTTTGCCCAAATTGAAGGTTTTAACCCCATACAGAAATTACCTGCATATGAATTCTAAATCACAAGAAAATAAAAAATGCGAGAGCATAACCCATAAAACACATATACACAGAGATTTCCCACTGGATCTCAAAACCGAGACTACCAGCTTGATTTTTCATTATATTCCTTTCAATGTTACAATACATATTTATACATGCCGAAGCATCCAATACCATGGACCGAAAACCATCGCATCCAAAACTATGGACCGAAAAACCATAGGTAGGTTCACCCAACCTAATATAGGGTCCAAAAAAAAATTTTTCGGGGCGCTGCCCCGAACCCCGTAGAGGAAGACTCCACCCCCCTCAAACCCCCCTGTGACCCCCCGCTACGCAATCGGCACGGCGAAGGGGGGGCTCCACCCCCTCTTTAATCCCCTAGTTCACTACGTAGGTTAGTCGTGGAAAGAATATAACACAACCCAACAATCTCCCACTTGTTGTTTTCTTTCCACAGGGGGCCACAGGAGAGCTTAGTCATTTTTCCAGCCCTGAAACGCCCATTGTTTCTCTACACCAAGAGAACTTCTCAGAGCGCACAGATTTTGTCAATGCATCTGCAGTATTCTTCAAAGTGTCCACCTTTACCAGCAACACCTTTTTGTCTTCTATCATATCCCTCACAAAGTGATACTGAACATCAATGTGCTTTGTCTTTGAATGATAAGCAGGGTTCTTTGCCAAGAAAATTGCACTTTGGTTGTCACAGTCTATCCTTATAGCTCCCTGTACTAACCCCATACTTGAACACAAGCTCTGCAACCAAACTGCTTCCTTGCTTGCATGAGTGGCTGCCATGTATTCTGCCTCTGTAGTTGATAGTGCCACTACAGATTGTTTCTTACTCATCCAACTGACTGCACCTCCAAATAGGTTAAACACATACCCACTGTAGATCTTCTCTGATCCAGATCTCTAGCCCAGTCTGCATCAACAAAGCCACAGATATCCAACACTCTGTCCAATCCTGGTCTTCCTTGGTAGCACAAACCATATTCACTAGTGCCACGCAAATACCTGAAAACCCGCTTCACTACTGTCCAGTGCTCCTTCCCTGGTTTTGACATAAACCTGCTCAATACTCCCACTGCATGTGCAATGTCTTGTCTAGTATAGACCATTGCATACATCAAGCTACCGACTGCACTTGCATATGGAACACGGGACATGTCCTCTTCCTCTTCTTGTGTCTTGGGACACTGTTCAACAGATAACCTCACCTACAGGAATAGGAACCTTCACCGGTTTACTATCCTGCATATTAAACCTCTGCAATATTGGCTCGACATACTTCCTCTGGTTTAACCAGAGCTTCCTCTTTGCCCGATCTCTTTTAATTTCCATGCCCAAAATATAGTTTGCAGCACCGAGAATCTTTCATGTCAAATTTGGAGGACAATTGGGTCTTCAAATCCTGGATAATTTCTTTGTCATTTCCAACCAGCAACATATCATCCACATACAAGACCAGATAAATAACACGGTAACCAATTAATTTAAAATACACACAGTGATCTGCTTTGCTTCTGGTGAAGCCAAGTCCCCATATAAATGTATCAAATTTCTGATACCACATCCTTGGTGACTGTTTGAACCCATACAGAGACTTCTTTAACTTGCATAATAGTTCTTTCTTACCCTTCACCGCAAAGCCTTCAGGTTGCTTCATGTAGATTTCCTCTTCCAAATCCCCGTGAAGAAATGATGTCTTCACATCCATCTGTTCTACCTCAAAATCAAAAGCAGCAGCAACAGATAAAAGTAATCTAATAGAAGTTACCTTGGCAACAGGAGAAAAAATATCACCAAAATCAATTCCCGGCACCTGGGAATAACCTTTTGCTACCAACCGAGCTTTGTATTTCTCCACTTCCCTTCTGCATTTGTCTTCTTCTTGAACACCATTTGCTGCCATGGGTTTACTTCCAGCCGGAAACTCCACCAGATCCCAAGCCTCATTTTTGTGCAAAGATGCCATTTCATCAACCATGGCCTCTTTCCAGAGTTTTCCATCCTCTGAATCCACTGCTTCCTTCATAGTTCTGGGATCATCATCAGAAACAGACAAAGCAAAGTTTGAACAGAAAGCAGATGGACTATACCTTTCTGTCTGCCTTCTTTCTCGAGCTGATCTTCTCACAGCCGGAGTTTGTGGCTCTTCATCTTCTGATTCCTCCTCTGCTACAGAGTTTGATTCTTCCTCCTTTAGTTCAAACTCTATCTTCACAGGCTCCTTTGGTTGGACTTCATGTTTAATAACATCTTTCACCTCTCTGAACACCACATCACAGCTGTACACAACCTTCCGTGTGACAAGGTTCCAAAGTTTATAACCCTTTAAACCATCCTTATACCCAATAAAGATGCACTTTTCAGATTTACTATCCAACTTGGTTCGGTTCTCCTTTGGAACATGTACATATGCATCACATCCCAATACCCTCAGATGTGAAAGAGAGGGTTTCTTACCAGTCCATACTTCTTGTGGAGTCTTATCCTCCAACGCTGATGAAGGTGACCTGTTGACCAAGTAACATGCAGTATCCACTGCCTCTGCCTAGAATTCCTGTCCTAACCCGGCACCACGGAGCATGCTTCTTGCCCTTTCCATCAACGTCTTGTTCATTCTTTCTGCGACTCCATTTTGCTGAGGTGTATATGGAGTAGTCTTCTGCCGTGCTATACCACTCTT